>CAUYON010022421.1:0-11292 GCA_963573935.1 Arctocebus calabarensis | reverse complement strand
GTAGCTGGGACTACAGGTGCCCGCCACAATGCCCGGCCATTTTCTTTTTTTTTTTTTTTGGTTGCAGCCATCATTGTGGTTTGGCGGACCCAGCCTGGATTCGAACCCGCCAGCTCAGGTGTACATGGCTGGCGCCTTAGCCGCTTGAGCCACAGGCACCAAGCCTGATCTAACAATTCTTTTTTTTTTTTTTTTTGTAGAGACAGAGTCTCACTTTATCGCCCTGGATAGAGTGCCGTGGCGTCACACTGCTCACAGCAACCTCCAGCTCCTGGGCTTAAGCGATTCTCTTGCCTCAGCCTCCCTAGTAGCTGGGACTACAGGCGCCCGCCACAGCGCCCGGCTATTTTTTTGTTTTGCAGTTCGGTCGAGGCCGGGCTTGAACCCGCCACCGGGTATATGGGGCCGGCGCCCTACTCGCTGAGCCACAGGAGCCGCCCTGATCTAGCAATTCTTAAGGGACAGGCCAGTGGCTCACACCTGTAATCCTACCACTTAGGGAGGCCAAGATAAAAGGACTGCTTGAGCTCAGGAGTTCAAGACCAGCCCGAGCCAGATGAGATCCCATTTCTAAAACCAGCCGGGCATTATGTCGGGCACCTATAGTCCCAGCTCTGCAGTCCCTGCTCTGTATCCCAGTTACTCAAGAGGCGGAGGCAAGGGGACCACTCAGAGCCGGGAGTTTGAAGTTATTGTGAGATAATAAAAATTATCCAGAGATGTTGGTATCTTTCCAAACATGTATGGGGTCATAAAGAAATATATAGTTTTGTTTTACATTTTTCTTAATAATATGCTGTTTTTGCCTTTTTTTTAACCACAGCACTCTACCCAGGGCAAAAGAGTGAGATTGTGTCTCAAAAAAAAATTTATAATTGAAGTTACTGAAGAAAAATGCAGAGAAATGAAACTCAAATTGTATGCACTAAACACATGTGATTCTTGGTGTACCAGATACACTTCAGTAACACTGTGAGGAAACGCACAGCCATACAAGGTCAGATGCTAAAACATTTGTATTACCTTCTCCAGTGACAGAATTTCAGTCTTCTGGTAAAGCTGTTTGTTCTGGGAGAGAAAATCCACCACCTGCATCAAAGCCTTCTGAGTACAGTTCACACTGATCCGTGTTTGTTCTTCATCACCAATCCTAGAGACCACTCATTAGTTCAGGATAAATATAACCAAAACGTATTTTTATAAACCCCCAGTTTACAAACCTGCTATGATGGGAGACTGGATTAACATGGAACTAAGTATTTAACGAACAGAACCCATTTAATCCCGAACCAATCCATTTTCTAGAAGTGTTTCTCAAACTCTGGTGTGCATCTGAATCACCTACGGGATTTATTGAGACAATGCTGGCTCCACCCTCGAGCTCTTGGTCTAGGTGAAGGTCTGAGAATTTACCTAACAAGTTTCAGGTGATGCCAATGTTGCTGGCCCAGGGACCTCACCTGGAGACTATTGTTCTAGAACTGTTCTTAATCTCAGTTGTGCATCAGCACTTGGCTCTGCTGGGCAGAGTGGTGCATGCCTGTAGTCTCAGCTACTTGGGAGCTTCAGCCCAAAAGTCTGAGGCTACAATGAGCTATGATTGTATCACTGCACTTCAGCCTGGGTAACAGAACAAGCCCCTGTCTTTAACAAAGAAAAAACACCATTGCAAATGTCCTAAAATAGCTGAGAGAATTAAAATAAAAATTATCCAGAGATGTTGGTATCTTTCCAAACATGTATGGGGTCATGAAGAAATATATAGTTTCATTTTACACATTTTTTTCTTAATAATATGCTGTCTTTGCCTTTTTTTTTTTAAATAATAGGAGGTCTTAGAGATCTTTCTATGGAAGTGTATACAATGTCCTTTGTTTTTTGTTCTGAGACAGAGTCTCACTATGTCACCCTTGGTAAAGTGCGGTGGCATCACAGCTCACAGCAATCTCAAACTCTTAGGCTTAAGCGATTCTCTTGCCTCATCCTTCTGAATAGCTGGGACTACAGGTACCCACCACAATGCCCCGTTATCTTTTGGTTATAGTTGTCATTGTTGTTTAGCAGGCCCGGGCTGGGTTCAAACCCAGCAGCTCCAGAGTATGTGGCTGGCGCCCTACCGACTGAGCTACAGGCGCCTACAATCTCCTTCTTAATTGCAGTGTAGTATTTCTTATTACACATGTTCTGTAGTTTAAGCACTCCTGTTCCTACTGATGTGCTTCTCAGTTTGGTTCCAGTTTTTTTGTATTAGAGATAATATCTGGGTTTTACCATTAGACAGAGGTCCAGACATTGTTTTTCTTTCTTTTCTCAAAGTTCCACAGATTCATTCCAGTGTTGACAATTATGCTTCCAGGTTATCTTTAAAAGAGTCCGTTAAGGCCAGGTGGGGTGGCTCACGCTTGTAATCCCAGCACTCTTGGAGGCTGAGGTGGTGGACTGCCTGAGCTCACAAGTATGAGACCAGCCTGACCAAGGGTGAGACCCCCATCTCTATAAATAACTGGGAGTTGTGGCGGGTGCCTGTAGTCCCAGCTACCCAGGAGGCTGAGGCAAGAGAATTGTTTAAATCCAAGAGTTTGAGGTTGCTGCGAGCTATGACACCAGAGCACTCCACTGAGGGCAAAAAGTAAAACTGTCTCAAAAACAAAAGAAACCTTTTTTTTTTTTTTTGGCAGTTTTTGGCCGGGGCTGGGTTTGAACCCACCAGAATATGGGGCTACTCCTTTGAGTCACAGGCACCTCCCCCCGCCTTTTTTTGAGAGTCTCACTTTGTTGTCTTGGTAGAGTGCCCTAGCGTCATAGCTCACAGAAACCTCAAATTCTGGGCACAAGTGATTCTCTTGCCTCAGCCTCTCAGGTATCTGGGACTACAGGCACCTGCCACAATGCCCAGATATTTTTATGAGACAGGAGGTGGGGAGGTGGGGGAGGTGTCTTGCTCTTGCTCAGGCTGGTCTTGAACTTGTGAGCTCAGGCAATCCACAACCTCAGCCTTCCAAGTGCTGGGATTACAGGTGTGAGCCACCTCTCTCGGCTCACACATGAATAAAATCTGTCTTGATGCCCAACTTTTTGGAGAGGCTCTAAGGCATTGCTTCTCAGAGGGTGATTCAAGAACCTCCCGCCTCATTCTTAATGTGGCATATGCTAAAGATGCAGATCATCGGCTTCATCCTAGATCTGCGTAATTATAATGGGGTTTGCCTGAGAATCTGCCAGGAGAGTCTTGTGTTCATTCAATAGTATTTTAAGGGCGATACCTGCAGCTCAGTGGGTAGGGCACTGCCCACATACACCGAGGCTGGTGGGTTCGAACTTGGCCCAGGCCAGCTAAACAACGACAACTGCAACAAAAAAAAATAGCCGGGCATTGTGGCAGTGCCTGTAGTCCCAACTACTCGGGATCCTGAGGCAAGAGAATTGCTTAAGCACAAGAGTTTGAGTTGCTGTGAGCTGTGATACCACAGCACTCTGCCCAGGGAGACATAGTGAGACTCTATCTCAAAAAAAAAATAATAATAATAATAATAAAATAATATTAATAACATTACCAGGAGGATTATAAATATTGTATATAAAATGCATAGTCTCTCCCACGTAGAAAATATTCAGTGTAATCTATCATTTTCATTGTTAGGAAAAGATTCCACAGTTCTCTTATTCCCCATGCCAATGAGAAGTATGCTGCTTTGTAAACCAACCTTAGGGAAAATGATTTCTTTCCAACCTAAATATCAGGGTTACAGACTTTCTTAAGGAAGATGCTTACACATAAATACACACAAAAAAGAGAAAAATAAATTGTACCTAGCAGAAAAAGAAGTGACAGGCACCTCTACGATTCCTTTCATTGCAGATATGACTTTGTCCAGGTCTTGGGTATGGTTAATATTGAATTCTACTCGGTGGGTTCCCTCTGTAGGGTAGTTGGGTGCTTCGGAAGGATGTATGGGCCTGGATGTACAAGCACCTAAAGAAACAATTGTGGGGAAATGGGAGTTTCTGTGGTTTAGGTTTTTTTATTTAATTTTTTTTTGTAGAGACAGAGTCTTCACTTTATCACCCTCGGCAGAGTGCCGTAAAGTCACAGCTCACAGCAACCTCCAGCTCCTGGGCTTAAGCGAGTCTCTTGCCTCAGCCTCCCGAGGAGCTGGGACTACAGGCGCCCGCCACAACGCCCGGCTATTTTTTGATGCAGGGGCTGGGGCCAGGTTTGAACCCACCACCCTCTAGTATATGGGGCTGGCGCCCTACTCGCTGAGCCACAGGCACCGCCCTCTGTGGTTTATTTTTTAAAATTAAAAAGATAACCTATGATAGGCAAAATTTGTAAGAAATGACTTTTTTATTTTTGAGACACAGTCTCACTATGTTGCCCTGGGTAGTGTGCCGTGGCATTACAGCTCACAGCAACCTCTCAAGCGATTCTCTTGCCTCAGCCTCCCAAGCAGCTGGGACTACAGGTGCCTATCACAATGCCCAGCTATTTTTGAGAGATGGGGGTCTCGCTCTTGGCTGGTGTTGAACTCATGAGCTCGGAATCCACCTGCCTTGGCCTCCCAGAGTGCTGGGATTACAGATGTGAGCCACCACCCAGTCTTTTTCTTCCCTTCCTCACTCCTTCCCTCCCTTCCTTCCTTCCTTCTTTCTCTCTCTCTTTCTTTTTCTGTTTTTTTTTCTGAGACAGAGGATTGCTTGAGCCCAAAGGTTTGAGGTTGCTGTAAGCCACCACACCCAACCTAGCAACATTATTTTTAAATATATACAAATTAGGCTGGATGCCATGACTCACTCCTGTAATCCCAGCACTCTGGGAGGCTGAGGCAAGTGGATTGCCTGAGCTCACAGGTTTGAGACCAGTCTGAGCAAGAGCGAGACTCCACCTCTAAAAAATAGCCAGACACTGTGGTGGAGACCTGTAGTCCCAGCTACTGGGGAGGCTGAGGCAAGAAGATCACTTGAGCCCAAAAGTTTGAGGTTGTTGTGAGCTATGATGCCATCGTACTCAACTGAGGGCAACAAAGTGAGACTTTGTATCAAAAATAAATGAATAAAAATACAATCCTCTCTCCCCTCTCCTAAAGCAGTGAAAACTTTACAAGAAAACCATTCTAAAGTCTCAGGAGATTTGTAGGAAAATGTTGATTCGGAATGAAGAGGCTTCTTACCGAGCCCCTTAGCCAACCAGCTGTTGACTCCTTGGGGTGCAGCGTCGTAGGCTGTGTGAGGAGAGTAGATAGCAACTCTGTTCTCTAGAGCTCGGATCACCAGGCGCTCCTTCCAGGTTTTCCAGGTTATGCGCTTCAGGGGTTGGAAAATAGGTGGATGGTAGGAGAGAATGAGGTCCGCCTTCTTCCGCAGCGCCTCATTCATCACTTCCTCGGTCAAGTCATTAGTCAGGAAGAGTGTTTTTACAGTATGTGGTGGGCTTGGTTCCACCAGTAATCCAACGTTGTCCCAACTCTCAGCAAATGAGAGGGATGCAAAGTCATTCAAGGAGGAAAGGAGAGCTTTCAAATCCATGAAGGAACGGGAAACAGTGCAGATCGGGGAACCCGCAAGTCGGACTGTCGTGGGGACCAGGCGTACGCAAGATGGTAACATACAGAAATCAGGTAAAACTGGGGGTCTAAAGTCAAAACACAGAAAATGGTACACACATATGCTTTATGCCCAGATCTCTGAAGCACCAAAGACTATGAGCAAAAGAGCTGACATTAGAGATCTGGGTTCAAACAGTGGCTCTGACACTTGCAAGCACATTGTAGCTTAAGTAAGTCATTTGCCCTCTTGGAGCCTGTTTTCTCACCTACAGATCGGAGACACTAAAACCTACCTCACAGGTGATCCAGAGGGGCAAGTGCATTCACGTCACCTAGCACAGCCTGGTACATGGAACACAAATGCAGCCACCACAGCTGGGTTCTTATTCTCCCCACCATCCTCCCTATAATATTACCATTCCTTTTCCCAAGACCCCCCTTTGACTTCCTAAATAAAGCTTTTCTTGACAAATCTTCCTTTCTGATGTTCTTCTCTAGCCCTCCCCCGCCCATTATTCTCATATTACATAGTTCTGTGGGTCTGTCTCCCTTAGTATGGTAAAGCTACTGGAGGACAGGAGCTACCTTTAATAAATCTCAGTATCACCAGCATAAGCCAGCACTGGGAGCTTGCTGCAGAGACTGTCTCCCTCTCGTGACTGCAACAGTATTGAGTTGGCATGACATATGTTGGGACTAAAAAATGCTTTATCAAAAAATTTAAAATTTCGAGTGCCTTATCAACAATAAGAATTAAGGGAAACATAGGTCACTTTACAAATGGGCAGGGTCAAGGCAGGAGCTGCTGCTCCTGAACCAACCAACATCTTCAAAAGGCCAAGGTCAAGAGGTAGGTGTAGGGCATTTAGCCCACACAGCCTGTAAGCCTTGTAAACGTCTCTACATCCAACACAAGATTGGAAACAGAGGGAAGGTGGTAACAGAGGGAAGGTGGATGAGCTGGAAAAATATTGTTGGCTCTGGTTGGGCGTGGTGGCTCATGCCTCTAATCCTAGCACTCTGGGAGGCTGAGGTGGGAGGGGCCCTTGAGCTCTGGAGTTCAAGACCAGCCTGAGCAAGAGGAAGACCTGTCTCTACTAAAAATAAAAAAATTAATTGGGTATTGGGGCCTGTACCTGTAGTCTCAGCTAGTTGGGAAGCTGAGACAGACGGATTGATTCAGACCTGAATTCTGAGGTTGCTGTGAGCTGAGCTGAGCTGAGGCCACAGCACATACCCTGGGCAAAAGAGTGAGACTCTGTCATAAATAAATAAATAAATAAACTGTTGACTGAAAAATATGAAAACCATAAAATTAGTAAATGTTCAATCAAATATCTATAAAGGATAATGTTGTCAACTTCATTCTTAAACTTCACACCCACATTTTGGTTTTTGAAGAAAGACATTTCATGCATCCTGTGTATCATATTTAACAAGTCAGTCTAACGAATTAAAAATTTAATGAAATATCCATAATCCACTTATTTCAAAAGCAAATTATTTTCAACATTTCTACTGCAAAAATATTTAATGAGATGTGTGACCTCCAAAAGCCACTCGAGGTCTTGAAATATCTAGTGGTCCTGATACTACTCCACTCTCCAGACTCTTCTAAATCTAGCCAGCTCCCAAGTTAACAAAGACAATTGGAAGGTGCATAGCATCGTGGGTTAAGAGCACTCAGGCCGAAGACACAGAGAAGCTCGGAGGCACGGAAGCGATTGTAACAATGAGCTAATTACTGAAGCTCTACAGTTTCTTCTCTGAGCATAGGAAATGGTACCCAGTTCACGAATCTGTCACGAGATTCATACACTTGTAAAGCTGGAAATGACTGTCCTAGTGTAACCCCCGTGTTTGCTACTGTTCAGTAACATTTGCAATTTGCAAAGTGCTCCCTCCAAGTTACTTTATCTATTCCTCATTTCAGAGCCACTTCAGGCCTTTTCCTTGACAGTGAAGAGGAAGGTGACAACAGTAAGTCCTAGAGTCAGCAGGACCCCGCCCCCAAAGTGCCCTAGGTTCTCGTGAGGCAGGACAGCTTCCTGCCCCAACCTCATCTGTCCTTTTCCTCTGCAGCACCACCAGGACGGACAGAGATTGCCCTAACCAACTCCTATCACGAGAGTCACAACGAACCCCGCGACTGTGTCAAACGCCCAGTACTCACCAGACCCGACTCGTCCCTTGCGTCACTTCCGATCCTGCGCCGGAGCACCCGACTCTGTGGCGGTGGGTTGGGGAAGGAGCCGGGCGGAACTGGGTCTGTTCATTTCACCGCGGAGTACGCGGCACTCTTAGAGGTAGTTTCGGGTTATGCTTCTCGTCCCAGTGTCCTTGTTAATAAAGCTCCTTTTCATCGTCAGATTTCAAGTGGGTGGGGATCAATGACAGTTGTAGCCGTTGGGTTTGAGATAAGGAGAAAGGAGGCGGGAGGTGAGAAGGTGCCGGGCCTTTCTCTGTTAGTCCCGCGCTCACCTTCCGTTAGTCCAAACAAAATTACGATTTTGAACCAGTTGACATGTGGCCATTTGTGGTTGCATCGTTCCTGTTTTAACAACGGTTGTGCACGCCACACTGCATAAGTAAGTACGGAGTAACGTCATTCATTCTTTCACGTACTCAGATGCTGGCTGAGCTCCTCGTTGCCCTGGTTTAGTTTTTAGTAGACTCAGAGTGGGCATTCGGGGCGGCAAGGCTGTTGTTGGAACGTCAGAGTAAATAAAGTTCGTAGTATTTAGTGGTAAGCGCTATAGGGAAAGGAAATAGGCCAGGTCCTAGAGGTAAAAGTGTGGTCTTGCTCTGTCCTAGGCTAGAGTGCATTGGTGTCACCATAGCTCGCTGCAACCTCAAACTTCCGGTTTAAGGGATCCTCCCGCCTCAACTTCCAGAGTAGCTAGGACTGCCAGTATGCACGACTAATTTTCTATTTTTTGTAGAGAGGGACATATTGCTCTTGCTCAGAGTGAACTGGTGTCAAGCAATCCTCTTGCCTTTGCCTCCCAAGGTGCTAGGATTACAGGCAGGAGCCATCCACCCCACCTAAAGCAGTTTTAAATACGGTTTTCGGGGCAATTAAACCAGAAACTTGGCTCGTCGCCCGTAGCTCAGTGGCTAGGGCACCGGCCACAGACACCGAGACAGGCAGATTGGAACCTGGCCTGGCCCTGCTAAACAATGACAACTGCAACAACAACAAAAATAGCCGGGCGTTGTGGCGGGCGCCTGTAGTCCCAGCTACTTGGGAGGCTGAGGCAAGGGAATCGCCTAAGCCCAAGAGTGTGAGGTTGCAGCGAGTTGTGACGCCAGGGCACTCTACCGAGGGTGACACAGTAAGACTGTCTCCTACCCCCCCCCAAAAAAATTAAACCTGAAACTTAAGAGGAGACTTGCAGGTAAGGAAATTAACAGATGTCGAGTGTAAGTGCTCCTGGAAAAGGGAAAAACCGGTGCCTGCTCTCTAAGCTGGGAAGATACCTGGCTTGTTGGAAGACTTGCAAGGAGGTTCTAGCCGAAGGGTAAGAAGTGGGAAATTGGGGGACGTGAGTCCGGTAGGATTTCTCATCACTTATGTAGAGTGATTTTTACTAGGGTGATGCTCCTCAAGGATTTTTTTTTTCTTTTTGAGACAGTCTCACTGGAGTCATAGCTCACAGCAACCTCCAACTCTTGGGCTTAAGTAATTCTCTGGCCTCAGCCTCTCAAGTAGCTGGGACTACAGGCGCTCCCCACAGCGGGCAATTTTTTTTTTTTTTTGTAGTTATAGCAGGCTCAGGCCAGGTTTGAACCTGCCAGCCCTAGCATATGTGGCTGTCATCCTAACCACTGAGCTATGGGTGCCGAGCCAAGGATTTTTCTTTTAAGTATAAGGTAAAGATGAGTGTATGTGAGTTAAGATGAGAGGAAAATGATCTTAATTCTTTTTTCTTTTGGGAATAGAGACTTATTTTTTGAGAATCTCCCGGTAAGAGCGAGATATTAAATAGTCCTTCCTGAAGCCATCAAGAAGAAAAATGGTAAGCTTTGTAGAATTATTATGAAATATTTCATAAAACATCATTAGTAATTTTTTAGAAGTTCGGTCAAGGGAAATAAAAGTCCGTGGAAATTTTAGTGGCAAGACAGAAATGTAGGCTGTAGGCATGCAATGTTGAATGATTCCCTAAAAACCAGAAATAAGCGAAATTAGTTTTTTTTTTTTTTTTTGAGATAGAGCCTCAAGCTGTCACCCTGGATAGAGTGCTGTGGCATCATAGCTCACAGCAACCTCCAATTCCTGGGCTCAAGCGAGTCTCTTGCCTCTGCCTCCCAAGTAGCTGGGACTACAGGTGCCCACCACAACGCCCGGCCATTTTTTGGTTGCAGCCATCATTGTTTGGTGGGCTCAGGCTGGATTCGAACCCGCCAGCTCAGGTGTATGTGGCTGGCGCCTTAGCCTGTTGAGCCACAGGTGCCGAGCCGCGAAATTAGTTTTAAATTTATAATGTTTTCAATTAAAATGCACAGAATTTACCTTTATGGGAAGAGATTGTTGACAAGTTAGATAGAGATGAAAAGGGGAAGTTGGATGAGAAGAAGAAAATAACCAAGTGTAATATTTGTAATACTTTCTTTCTTTTTTTTTTTTTGAGACAGAGTCTCATTATGTCACCTTCAGTAGAGTGTCATGGCATTACAGCTCACAGCAACCTCCAACTCTTGGGCCTAAGCGATTCTCTAGCCTCAACCTCTGGGACTACAGGCACCTGCCACACAATGCCTGGCTATTTTTTGGTTGCAGCCATCATTGTTGTTTGACCAACCTGGGCTGGATTCAAAACCCGCCAGTTCAGATGTATATGGCTGGCTCCTTAGCCCCTTGAGCCACAGGCGCCAAGCCTACAGTTGTCATTGTTGTTTTAGCAGGCTCGGGGTGGGTTTGAACCTGCCAACTTTAGTGTATGTGGCTGGTGCCATAATGACTGTGTTATGGGTGCCAAGCCAACGTATAATACTTTCAATTGAATTCTTTTGCTGTGGATCTAAAGTGGGCAGCTAGAAATTGAAGTGGAAGAAAAGCAGTGAGGATAGTACCCTGCTTCTCCCACACACATGCTTTTATCTTTACCAAATCTGCAATCAGGCTATACTGTCTAACTGCTACATACTATTGTAGGAAGAGAATGAAAAAAGGGCTGGGCATGGTGGCTCACATCTGTAATCCTAACACTCTGGGAGGCCAAGGCAGGTGGATTGCTTGAGTTTAGGAGTTGGAGACCAGCCTGAGCAAAAGTAAGACCCAATCTCTACTAAAAGTAGGAAAACTAGCTGGGCATCATGGCAGGCACCTGTAGTCCCAGCTACTCAGGAGGTGGAGGCATGAGGATTGCTTGAGTCCAAGAGTTTAAGGTTGTTGTGATCTATGATGCCAGGGCATTCTACCCAGGGTCACAGAGTAAGACTTTGTTTCACACACACATACAATATATACATATAATTCTGCTATCATTTTTCAATAAATAATGATGTTGGTGAATTGCCATATGAATCAATACTAGCATGCCAATTTTTAAATTTTTATTGGTGAAAAAATTAAAAGTTAAAATAATTACTTCCATCACAATATTTGGTTCTAAACTTTTGGCATCACATCAATAGTACCTTTTTTTTTTTTTTTTTTTTTTTTTTAGACAGTCTCTGTTGCCCAGGCTGGGTAGAGTGCTGTGGCGTCATATCACACAAAAATCCCTTGGGCACACCCCAT
>CAUYON010022419.1:0-28763 GCA_963573935.1 Arctocebus calabarensis | reverse complement strand
GCCTACAAGCACATGAAAAAATGCTCATCATCCTTAATCATCAGAGAAATGCAAATCAAAACTACCTTGAGATATCATCTAACTCCAGTAAGATTAGCCCACATAACAAAATCCCCAAACCAGAGATGCTGGCATGGATGTGGAGAAAAGGGAACACTTGTACATTACTGGTGGGAATGCAAACTAATATATTCCTTTTGGAAGGATGTTTGGAGAATACTTAGAGATCTAAAAATAGATCTAAAAATCACATCACAATAAAGATATCTGTACCAGAATGTTTATTGCAGCCCAATTCATAATTGCTAAGTTGTGGAAGAAGTCCAAGTGCCCATCGACCCACAAATGGATTAATAAATTGTGGTACATGTATACCATGGAATACTATGCACCCATAAAGAAAGATGGAGATTTTACCTCTTTTGTGTTTACATGGATGGAGCTGGGACATACTCTTCTTAGCAGAGTATCTCAAGAATGGAAGAAAAAGTATCCAATGTACTCAGCCCTAGTATGAAGCTAATCTATAGCTTTCATATGAAGGCTAAGTCCAAGTTATAGCACAAGAAATGGGGAAAGGGGCAAGGGAGGGGAGGGAAGGGGGAGAATGGGTGGAGGGAGGGTGATTGGTGGGATCACACTTACGGTGCATCTTAGAAGGATACAAGTGAAAATTACTAAATGCAGAATATAAATGTTTTCATATAGTGATTAAAAGGCCATGAAGGCTATGTTAAATAGTTCAATGAAAATATTTCAGATTGTATATAAAGTCAGCACATTGTGCCCCATGAATGCACCAATGTACACAATTATGATTTAATAAAAATTAAAAAAAAAAAAGAATGGCAAAGCCTATGCTTGTTCTCAAAGCTTCTAGCCCAGTAGTTCTCAACCTTCCTAATGCCGCGACCCTTTAATACGGTTCTTATGGGTTGCGACCCACAGGTTGAGAACTGCTGTTCTAGCCAAAAGTACCCAATGACAATTGTATTTGTATTTCATTGCCATAGGAAGTTATATAGTTACTTGCCATAGGAAGTTATACAGTTGCTCGTAGGGTCATTAGGGGGAAAATATGAAAATTTCCCACAGTAAGATCTGCAATAACAGATTAACAATAAATTTTTAAAAACCTAGATAGCTATGCTAAATGCATTTTATTTGCCTCTGCATAGATTCTGTCAGTTGGTATAAAAATATGTTAGTTATTATTGTGATTAAAAGAGAGAAAATAATGTCTTGCAGTGAAACAACTTCAACTTTCAGGATCCTTCATGTAATTGCAATATTACATTGTGGCATGTTCCACATTATATGAAACTTCTGGTGATTAAAAGCCAGACTCACAAGAATACTTTGGTGATTGAAACCAAGACTCTTGCCACTCCCAAGAAAGTGTGGCTTTTAAAAGTTTTCTGAATACTGAGGAGTGATCAATTTCTTGTTTATAAGGATAGAAAGTGCACTTGTTTTTTGAGTATTTAAATCCCAACTTCTTTTTCCTGTTATTTGACCTCTTTGTAACTATTTTTTTTATCAGTAAAATGGAGGAGAATAATATCTGTAATTGTTCACATATTTGTGAGGATTAAAAAGGCATTTTACTTAAACCAGCTCCATAAAGGATTGCTCTCTGCAAGTGGAAGCTGCCATTGCTGTTGCTTCTCTTATTGTTCTTGTACAGGAAATGTGTTGAATAAATAGCTCTTTGCAGATTAATACTTGACTAGTTACAGAATACATGTTATTCAAACAGACAATAGTAACATGATTCTTCTTTAGTACAGTAGCACCCAAGGCCCAAACAGTGACAGCCTGACATGTGAAGTCTTGAACTGTCAATCCATCTATTGTTGGGAGTAAAGAAAGCCATTTAAAATACTTCCCAACCAGAGCAATTCTTATACACATAAGAGACACTTATTTGGAAGCTACATTATTGTTGTTGATGAGAGCTAGAGAAACCTGAATTTGTATTTTAAAAAATCTGCAGAACAGACCCTTTAGATATATTCAGACCAGTCATGAGATTATGTTTTTGGAATTATGCAGCATCATTCTTAGACATGCATTCCAATACTCATCCCTTAGAAAGCAGCACGTATTGTTTTTAAAGCTGACCTATGTAAAATTTTGTCAGATTCCTTTATAATGGTGTTTCTTCTTCTTTACTTTTTATTATTTGTGCTTGAGACAAGGTATATCAAGGAACTCAAAACCCAAAATGGTTTTGCTTAAAGGAAACTCCTGAAAGTGCAGCATCCTAAAAAATATGTTATCATCTTTGGAGTCAGGGGGAGATTCACATGGGTAATGCAATGTAAAAAGAAATGTCTACTTTTCCAGGGGGCATATTTGCCAGAAATCTATGAGACCATGATTCTTGGGATGAGAAATAACTGAAGCCTGATCACCTATAGAAAGGTTTCTCATGAAACCAGCCAATTATATGATACTCAGCACTCTGCTAGGAGACTTGTAGAATACAAATAAACCCTCATGGACCTAGGTTCCAATTTAGATAAGAAGTTGGAATAATAAGTACTTATGCAAAACTATGATGTAACATTTTGTTAAATTGGGCAAGTGGGCTATACACATTTACAGAAGAGAAAAATGAAGGCTTGCAAGAGATGAAATATCAACTTAGTCTTTAACAATCTACAATGTTATAAGTTCCTATGAGAAAATCATAAATAAAGATAAGGCATTGGGGAAGAGTCTGCTTTGTAAAAAACTCAGCAGATTAGGGTAACTAGAATAGAGGGGAAATTCATCTGGGTGGCATGTCTAGAAAGTCACATAGACTTCAGAATTGATTTAGGGAACCTGAAGGAGAAGGAAGAAAGGAGTGAAGGGTGCAATGGTGTTGAAGACCTAAGATCAGAGCTAGGATCAAAGTCTTATTTGTTTCCCAATATAGCTTAATGAATAAAACATACAGGATTTTATTTTTATTGATCCTAAGAATAGTAGCAAACACATATATTAAAATAATACATTCTCAGATAAATACATATTAAAATTATGATGAGATTTGAAGGACTAAAAGAAGGTGCATTTGAGGCACAGTGAAAAGAGAAACTGACATGAGGATGGGGAGGTAGGCTTGGCCAGATTCATGTTACAGAATAGTAAGTAGATTTCATACTGAGTCATGGAAAAGGCAGTTTCTTTAGCTAGCAATGGATAATCTGTTTAGCTCTGCATTTTTAAAAAGCAATGTGGTTGTAATGTGACACAATGATTGGAGGATGATAAAACTGGTTGTAGAAAAAGGGTTGGAATGCTGTAGGTATGTAGTGGATTGCGTAGAAAGACAAAGCACAGTGCCTACTTGATCCTCCTCTTCTGTGATGTAGAGCAGTCTGAATTAATCTGCAGGCTGCTAAAAAAATGGCAAATGACCTGTCAAGTACCCCAGTACAAAAGACATCTTGATAATATTTGGGAGAAAGCCTCAGTTTTATTCTAATCACGTAACATATGCCTAATCACTAACTGTTTCCATTTTCCTCTCCAGAAACTTTGGTGACTTTTATTACTCAATCTTCTCTCTCTTTATTCCATTAGAATAATATTGTACTTCTAAAACATATGCAGAATTAAAATAAAAATGTTGGTTAAAATAAAGAAGCAGACTTCTAAACTAGGATTATGAATCAAAGATTAAATGTCACATTTTGAAGAGGGAGATTCAATATCTTTAACATGTTTTTCATCACTCCCATGTGGGACCAAGCAATGCCATGCTGAATTGTCCCATCACATGTGCTCCAGCCCTGATGGACAGACACCAGACACACAGGACTTTTGAATTATGGAGTAATCGGAGAGGCCCATTAGGTCATCCCAAGCTGCTGCCAGGGTTGCTCTAAACTCATTGTTCAGTTGAGATTTAAATAGTTTCTACCAAAAAGCTCTTCCTTTCTTTCAAGCTTATTCTTCATCTTACTTGAGTTCCCTGAAATTTTATTTTAAAAACTGAATTCTTTGTGTTTGAGATTTTTCTTTTTCAGTTTTCATTTTCCTACTCCTTACGTATAATTTAATATCATGGAATGTTTGAAATTTAGGTGGAAACAAGCTATTGATATTTTCAACAAAGTAAGTCAAGGCAATTTGCCTTTGAAATGTTCCATTTTCGCCCTTGTATACCCAACAGACTGGTGATGATCTCATGCTTTTCTGTAACACCCTTACAAGGAAGACAATTAGAAAAGATTACACTCATACATCTTGGTGCTTTTTTGCTTGTTTGAAAGCAATTTGGGAACACAGACGAGGATAATTCAGAGGAGAAGGAGGCAACCCAAGAGAAAGAAATTCTAAGGAAGCAACAGCAGAAGAAAGTTTGAGGATGGAACATGCGAAAAACATTGTAAAACAATACAGAATATTCATTTAGAAAAAGGCTTTAAAATTGACCTTGGGTTTCTAAGTTAAGAAGGATATGGTGGCCTTAAAGATAAGACATTTGGAAGCATAGTAGAGCAGAAATTGTTTGAGAAGAATGTAGATACTGAGGAAGTGAAGTCAGGTGTTAAGTGAATGAAACATGCTCACACAATTTTACTAACCAGTGGGAAGCAATGAAGTACTAACTGTGAAGTAGGATTCAGGAAATCTGAATATGTTCTAGGTGGAATATGTTCTCAGAGAGAGAGAGAATGAAGATACAAGAAAGAACAGCATAGTTGATGGAACAAGCTTCCAACAGATTTCAGAAGCAATACAGGGGAAGAGTTACTATCCTTCGAGATAATTGCTGTCCTTTCCACTGAGGACCTCCTCACATCCTCCTTTCCTAACTGAAGACTTGACTGGAAGAAATCAAAGAATGCTTAATTCTCTAATGGGGCAGATACCACACATAGTAATGCCAATAGGGAGAGACTGAGAAATAGCGCTGACAAGAATTCTCAAAGGGAAGATAATGGAAAGCTATCCACAAAGCAAGGAGAGAGACCAGGAATAAATCCTTCCTCAGGGGCCCTCAGAAGGACCAAACATGTTGACTATTTAATGCTGGACATCTAGACTTCAGAACTGTGAGAAAATAAATTTCTGTTGATCAAGCCACCCAGTCTGTATAGGAGAGGCAATAGATGGGTAATAATGTCTCTCCTTGCCATGCCTACAGAACTATAGCTAAATATTGCTAACAAATCCTTTCACATGCACTTCCCCCATGAATGTGCAGGTCCAGAATTGTTCACAGGTGAAAAATAAATTTATCTCACTAATGAAGAGAAAAGACAAATTTTTGCACTATTTTAAATAAATAATTAAATAGTAGAATTAAAAAGAGAAATGTTCCATTTTCTAAGTGATCAGAGACCATTGCCCCACTGAGGTTGTAGACTGCACTAGATAGTCTTCAGGGTCAATTTGAAACCTTCAGTGTCCCTGTACTCCCTGCACACCTAGAACAGAACTATTTGGCCATATTCCTCACTCTGAAAATGTGTCCCATGGAGCAACTCTTTGGAAAGCTGTTCTATCATGGGTAGCCAAAATAAAGCTATTTATAAAGTTGGGTCTACTTCTCTATTTTTATGTAAGTGTGAAATACTTCACCTCACACTTCAAAACTCTACAGCTTCACCATGCTCTAATTTGATTTGCTTGGACAATTTTTATATTAGATTCAAAAGAGATACGTCTCTTGGAATTAAAATCCACCAGTACATGTGTGCTAAAAGGAACACTGGTGTGATGTTTATTAGATTGTAAATCTGCCAGAATGTAAAAAATGAGGTGCTGCTTTCATATTGATCATCATTTCTATTCTTAACAGAAAATAAAATTCTAGTTCTACACACCAGTGCCTGTAACAGGCAGTTCTATATTTAATTTGGACTAATTACATATGGCTGTATTTTGAAGTATGAGTCTTTTACACTTTAATTATCAGTTTATGAAAATAATATAGACTTCCTATTCTTATGTATTCCTCACACTTATCCTTTGATCTACTACAGTATCTCTCAAAATATGTCTTAGATGCTCAAGTCACATATGTGGTATAGTAGTCCTTCCTTATCTGCTGTTTCTCTTTCTTCAGTTTCAGTTACCCATAGTCAGCCATGGTATGAAATATTAAATGGAAAATTCCAGAAATAGCTCATATATTTTAAATTCACCCCATTCTAAGTAGTGGGATGAAGTCTCATACTAGCCTGCTGTATCCCACCCAGTACTTGAATCATCTCTTTGTGTACATGCTGTATATGCCATCCTCCCCATTAGTCGCTGAATAGCTATCTTGCTTATCAGATCAAATGTCATGAAATCACAAAGTGTATGTTCAGGTAGCCCTTATTTTATTTAATAATGGCTGCAAAAGTCAAGACTAGAGTTGCTTGCATATTGTATAATTGTTCTATTTTATAGTTATTATTTTTAGTCTTGTGCTGGAACTCATTTATAAATTAAACTTTATCATAGGTATGTATGTACAGGAATGAAGCAGTATATATAGGGTGCAGTACTCACTGTCATTTTAAATATCCACTGGGAGTCTTAGAACATATCCCCTTCAGCCAAGTGGAGACTACTGTAGAATGTTTTGAAGACATACCTTTTAAAAAGATATGGAAACTAAATACTTGACATTGGAGTATTAATGGATTGTTTTGTGTATTTTTTTCATTTTTTAATTAATTTTTTATTATTTTTATTGTTTGTGATTCATTGAGGGTACAAAGAATGAGGTTACATTGAATGCATTTGTTATATAAATTCTCTTTTAAAATTGTGTCCCTCCCCCTAGAGATGTGCCATACACTGTGACCCCTATCCTTCTCCCTCCCCACTTGCACATTCCCCACACTCCACCCCTTGTATTAGTTCATCTACTGCCTTTATATTCGAACAGAGTACACTGGATTCTTGCTTCTCCATTCTTGTGATACTTTACTAAGAAGAATGTGTTCCACCTCCAACCAGTTTAATACAAAAGATGTAAAGTCCCTATCTTTCTTAGTGGCTTAATAGTATTCCATGGTATAAATCTACCACAGCTTGTTAATCCGTTCCTGGGTTGGTGGGCTATTTCCACATTTTGGTGATTGTAAATTGAGCTATGATAAACAGTCGAGTGCAAATGTTCTTATGATAAAATTATTTTTTTCTTCTGGGTAGATGAATGGAATTATTGGATCAAATGGGATGTCTAATTGGAGTTATTTGAGGATTAGGAATACTTACTTCCAAAAAGGTCGAGACTTTGTGATGAGGGCCATTCTCACTGGGATTAGGTAATATCTCAGGATAGTTTTGATTTGCATTTCTCTGATGATTAGAGACAATGAGCATTTTTTCATGTTTTGTTAGCCATTCATCTGTTTTCTTTAGAGAAGGTTCTATTCATCTCTCTTGCCCAGTGATATATGGAATTGCTGGGGTTTTTTTGTTGATTAATTTGAGTTCTTCATAGAATTTAGTTATCAAGTTTTTGTCTGATTCATACCATGCATTTATCTTTTCCCATTCTGAAGGTTGTCTATTTGATTTGGTTGTTGTCTTCTTAGATGTACAGAAGCTACTTATTTTAATTAAGTCCTATTTGTTTATTTTTGTTGTTGCTGCAATTGCCACAGACGTCTTCTTCATAAAATTTTTCCCGAGGATGATATCTTCAAATGTGTTCCCCACACTTTCTTTGAGGATTTTTACTGTTTCTTGGCTTAGATTTAAATCTGTTATCCATCTTGAATCAATTTTTGTAAGTGGTGAGAGGTGTGGGTCCAGTTTCAGTCTTTTACATGTGGTTATACAGTTCTCCCAACACTATTTATTGAGTAGGGATTCTTTTCCCCCGTGTATATTCTTGCTTGATTTATCAAAGATCAGGTGCCTGTAAGATATTAGTCTCATTTCATGGTTTTCTATTTATTTTCAAATGCTAATGTCTCTATTCTTGTGCCACCACCATGCTGTTTTGATCACTATGGCCTTGTAGTATAGGCTAAAGTCTGGTAGGGTGATACCACCCACTTTGTATTTATTACTAAGAATTGCCTTGACTATACAGGATTTCTCCTGATTCCATGCAAAATGAAGAATTATTTTTTCAAAATCTTGAAAGTACGATGATAGTATTTGAATGGCGATTGCATTGAATATGTAGATTGCTTTAAGTAGTATAGACATATTCACAATATTGATTCTTCCCAGCCATGAGTGTGGTATGTCTTCCATTTGCTAACATCTGCTATTTCTTTGCTTAGGGTTTCATAACTTTCTTTGTAGAGGTCCTTCACCTCTTTTTTTATGTACATTCCTAGGTATTTCATTGTTTTTGAAGCTACTGTGAAGGGAACTATGTCCTTGATTAGCTTCTCATCTTGACTGATATTGGCATATACAAAGGCTACTGATTTGTGGACATTGATATTATACCCTGAGACATTGCTGTATTTCTTTGATCACTTCCAAGAGTCTTGTGGTTGAGTCTTTTGGGTTTGCTAAGTATAAGATTGTATCATGTGACCTCCTCTATACCCATTTGGATACCCTTTATTAGCTTCTTTTGCCTGATAGCATTGGCTTACAATACTATGTTGTACAGTAGTGGTGTTAGAGGACAACCTTGTGTGATTCCAGTTCTAAGAGGGAAAGTTTTAGGTTTTACTCCATTCAGTATGATATTTCCTGTAGGTTTGTCATAGATGGCTTTGATCAGATTAAGAAATGTGCCCCCTATGCCTAAATTCTTAAGTGTTCTAGTTAGAAAAGAATGCTGGATTTTATCAAATGCTTTTTCTGCATCAATTGAGAGGATCATATGGTCTTGGTTTTTGCTTCTGTTCTTATGGTGAATAACATTTATGGACTGGTGTATGTTAAACTGACCTTGCATCCTAGGTTTGTATCCTAGGATGTGGTCGATTTTGGAGTATGTACTGTGGGCTGATGAGAAAAACGTGTATTCCTTAGCTTTGGGATCATGTGTTCTGTATATGACTATTCATCACATTTAAGTCCTTTGCATCTTTGTTTAGTTTCTGTTTAGAGAATCTGTCCAGTTCTGTCAGAGGAATGTTAAAGTCCCTGTCTATTATGGTGTCATGCATATCATATTGCTCAGACCCATCAAGGTCTGTTTCATTAATCTGGGAATATTTAAGTTGCATAAATATTTAAAATTGAAATGTCTTCTTTTGTATTATTTGTTTGACCAATATAAAGTGTTAATCTTTGTCTTTCTTCACTTTAGTTGCTTTAAATCCACTTATCTCTGCAAATAAGATTGCCACCCTCCTTTCATTTTATTTCCATTTGCTTGAAATACTGTTTTCCATCCCTGAACCCTGAGTCTTGTTTTGTGTTTTAAGACTGGGTGTGTCTCCTGGAGAGAGCATATGGATGGCTTGTGCTTTTTCTATCCAATCAGTCACTGTGCTTCTTCAGTGGTGAATTCAGTCTATTGACATTTATTGAGAAAATTGATAAATGTGGTGGAGTTTTATACATCTTATTTTGTGAAGTTCATTCTGTAGTTTTTTGCTTTGCATCATTGTGAAGCTAAGTTTTGGCATTTAGCTTCTGGATTTTTCCTTTGCTGGTGTTCCATTGTGGTGGTCAGTGGTGAGAATAGGTCTAAGTATTTTCTGTAGAGCTGGTCTTGATGTGGTGAATTTCCTCTGTGCTTGTATATCCACAAAAGATTTTATTTCTCCATCAGTTTTGAAGCTTAGTTTAGCAGGATACATAATTTAGGACCAAAAATTGTTTTGTTTTAGTATATTGATGGTGGATGACCATGCTCTTCTGTTTTAGAAAGTTTCAGTTGAAAAATCTGCTGTCATCCTAATAGCTCTGCCTCTGTTGGTCACTTGGTGCTTCCTCCTGGCTCCTTGCAGAATTTTTTCTCTCATCTGGACTTTGGACCAGTTCATTGCAATGTGTCTTGGAGAGACTTTGTTTGAGTTGAGATGACTGAGGGTTTTATATTCATCTAAAAGGATAGTGTTAGGATCTTTAGTAAATCTTGGGAAGTTTTCATTTATGATAGTCTGCCTTAGGGCTTCTATTCCTTTGGGACAATTTTCTTCCCCTTTAGGAATTCCTATTATTTATATTTTTGAATGCTTCATGGAGTCTCGCAGTTCTCTAAGTGCCTATTCATTCTGCTTTCTCTCTCTTTTTTTCTGCCTCTTTAGCTACGTGGGTTAACTCAAAAACTTTATCCTCTAGCTCTGAGGGTCTTTCTTCTCTGTGGTGTAACCTATTTTTCATACTATCTACTGCATCTTTACATTTCCTGATGGTCTCCTTCACTTCCTCTTTTATTTCCAAGCTCTGCCATATCCTTTCTATATTGTACATAGCTCTTGTCTGACTTTTTGTCTTTCTTTCCATTTTTTCTTCCATTCTTCTCATTGTCTTTATCATTCTTATTTTAAATTCCCTTTCTGTCACATCCATTAATTCTTTATAGGTGGAGTCTTCTGCAGTAACCACCTCATGGTCCCTTGGGGGAAATCTTCTGGTTTGGTTCTCATGTTGCCTGAAATTTTCTGTTTGTTCTTCTTCATGTGTTCCTTCTTTGTGTTCATCTATTTCTCCTACAGTTTACTTCTCCTTGCCTCCTTTGTTTCAAACAGAAGTCCTTGCTTTTGATGAGAATATGTTGCAATATGTTACCAGGACACCAGGTGGCACTGTGTTTTCTTTTTTTAGGAGACAGGGAGCACAGCCAGTAACTTCTGTGGTCTTTATTCCAAACTTAGTTGCCTTTGGTAGTTGCCTGATTGTTTTCTCAGCATTCAGACTCTGCCAAGTTGGTATCTTGGTATCTTAAATCTCACAAGAATTCCTTAGCACAGTGGTTCTCAATCTTTCTAATGTGATGGCCCTTTAATACAGTTCCTGTGGGTCGTGACCCATATGTTGAGAACTGCTGCTTTAGCAGCAGGTCTTTCAGTTCCCCCAGACTCCAGTTCCTGTGGTGTGTGAGAGTGGCTCAGCCTGTTCCATTTATCCCCCAGCAGGTGGGGTTAAGATGACCAAACTTTAGGCCTCTGGTAAGACCTTTTGACAACCTTCCCCCAATGGCAGCCCCCTGGCTGCTGAAAACTTCTGAGTATGGCTGGCTCACCAGCCACCAAATGTGTGGCTAATCCACTCCAACTGGCATTCAATTCTGGTTGCTGTATACTTTTTGAGTCTGCCTACTCTTTCAAGATTTCCACTTAATGTGCAGCTTTTCCCATTAACTGAAAACTCCAGAAAGGCTTTCTCCCATCCTGGGCCTATATGGGGAACCAGCCCATCTGAACTGATTACAATCACTTACTTAATTCATCAGATTTCCACTTCTCTGGCTCATACACTGTATCCAGTTCACCACCTACTTGCTGAACTCCCTGAGCTATGACTTTGGGTGAGGTCCCCATGCCAGGTATGACTGTGTTCTCTCTTTTTCCCCAATTGTTCTAGGAAAGCTTAGTTGAATTATCCTTCTAGTCTGCCATCTTGCTCTTCCCCCTCAAAATTTCTATTGGGAGAGTGAAAACGGAATATTTTGCAGAGACTGAGGGTCTTAAATCAAATGGAAGTAGTATTAGTAATTAGTTAGGAAAGACTTTCCTGGGTTGGAAGACAAGGAGGGGCCTCAGGCTCCATCTCAGTGCCACCACCTTAATTTTGTCCCAACTCTGTTTTGTGTATTTTAAAACAGGAATTATTACTGAGTTTGATTTTAGATAAGTATTTCTGTGATACTTTGAGATTATAGTCTGTAAGTGATTTTCCTTTGTGTTCCCCTCCCTTTTCCCATGGTCTGTTTCTTCCAGTAGATAGTGGTTTTATAATGCCTGACCTCAGAGTGGCCTTTGTGGGACAGAAGCTAGAAATAGTCTCCAAGTCTAAGGGCTTAAGGTATGAAAATTGCTAGCTATAAAATAATTGTTTTATAGAATCATAAAATAGAAAGGATTTCTGTCAGACATATTTTTAGTATTTAATTAGAGAAGGAAGGGAGGTTGGACTAAATGGTTCCAAGAGTATACTGGGCTTGCCTCTGATTCTTCACAGCATGTTGGTTAAATGTTGGTAGGGGCTTTATGGGGCAATTAGGTTGATAGGACTATAGAAAATCCTGTACAAGATTTTACCCATGGAAGAAATCACCAAAGTCCAACTGGATATGGCAAGGTTAGGCTGAGAGGTAACTGGGCAACTCAGTGGTAATTTGTATGCTCTAGAACACTAAACCAAGGGTGTCCAACCTGTGCCCCATGGGCAACATGCTGATTTTACAGTACTCATTTTTTGTATCTGTGGGGTTGGATATCACAAAAAGTATGCTTTGGCCTTTTTTCTTCTGTTTTTTGATCATCAGCTTTTGTTAGTGTTTGTGTATTTACTATATGGCCCAATACATCTCTTTTTCTTTCAGTGTGTGACAGAGTAGAGAAAAGGTTGTACACCATTGCTTGACTAAGCAATTCCTATTATTTAACAGATACCACAGTCCTTCAGTATACATGGGGAGAGTCCATGGCCACCATTTGATCCATGATCTCCCCAATACAAAAATTGGCCCATACTCCTGAAGTAGGCTTAAAGAAACCTCTATATACAAAATGTAAGTCCTCCATATTTGTGCAGATTTGGCATCCCAGGAATAATACATTTTCAATACATACTTGAATGAGAAAATCCACACATAAGTGGACCATCCAGCTCAAATGTATGTTTTTCAAGGGCCAACTATCTAGGCAACAATAGCCCCCGCACCTTGGTGCAGCCTAAAACATCCCTGAATGTTGGCATGGACTGGGGGGAACTCCTTTAGCATGAGTATAACTTTCCTATTGGCTCATAGGATAACAGCTTCTAATGTAAATTAGGTTGCTTTGTAGAAGTGCTGGTTATTTCTCACGTGCTCAGTTTGTGACATGAGATCTGTGTTCTCAAAATATAAATGATTTTCTTCTAAATCATTACTCCTGGTAGAAGAAATAGATTAAATCTATGTTGATGTTATACCTGTACCTTTAGTAAATTCATTTATCTTTTTTTTCCCATAATATAAGATTGTATCATCTATAAAAAAGAACAATTTGACTTCTTCCTTCCCAATTTGGATGTCCTTTTTCTTTCTCTAGTCTAATTGCTCTGGCTAGAACTTCCTATATTATGTTGAAAAAAGTAGCTATAGTCATCATATCCTTTTCTTGTTCCAGATCTTAGTGGGAAGACTTTCATTTTTTCAGCATTCAGTATGATGTTAGTATGGGCTTGTAATATAGGACATTTATTTTGTTGAAGTATACTCCTTTTATGTTCAATTTGTTGATGATTTTTTATAGTGAAGAGATTTTGAATTTTATCAAATGCTTTTTTTTTTAGCATCTATTGAAATGAATATGGTTTTTGTTTTGATTCTGTTGAGGAGTTGTATCATATTTATTGATTTTCCTATATTGAACCAGTCTTGCATCTCTCAGATGAATTCCAATTGATCATGGCAAATTATCTTTTTAATAAGTTGTTGAATTCATTTTGCTAGTATTTTTTTGAGATATTTTACACCTAGTTTTATCAGGGATATTGGCCTGTTATTTTCTTTTTTGTTGTTTCTTTATCTAATTTTGGTATACTAAAGTTTTTGAAATAGTTTGAGAAACATTGGTATTATTCTTTAAAAGTTTGATAGAATTCATAAGTGAGGCCATCGAGTCATGGACTTTTCTTTGATGGGAGATTGTTTATTACTGATTCAATCTCATTACTAATTAATGATTCATTCAGATTTATCTACTTGATCATGGTTCAATCTTATTTGTTTTATATTTCCAGGAGTAATAATCTCTAATAATCCTCTCTATTTCTGTGGTAACTGCTGCAATGTTTCCTTATTAATCTCCCATTTTATAATATTTATTTGGGTCTGCCCTCTTGTTTTCTTAGTTATTCCAATTAAAGATTTGTTAATTTTGTTTATCTTTAAAAAAATACTAACATTTTGGTCAAATTTATTTATTTCTGTTCTGATCTATGTTCTATCTTTCCTTCTAATAGTTTTGAGTTTGATCTGTTCTTTCTTTTCTAGTTTCTTGAGATGAGTCATAAGGTTGGTTATTTGGAGGCTTTGTGTGTGTGTGTGTAGGCATTTATTGCTGTAAACATTCCTCTTAGTACTACTTTTTCTGTATTCCATAGCTTCTGGTATATTGTGTTTCCATTTTCATTTGTTTCAAGAAATTTTTAAGTTTTTTCTTAGTTTCTTTATTGAACCATTGGCTGTTCAGGAGCATGCTATTTAAGTTCATGTAGTTTTCTAGCTACCAAAGTGTCTCTGGTTATTGATTTCTAGTTTTATTCCCTTGTAGTTAGAAAAGATACGTGACATGATTTCAACAGTTTTGAATTCATTGAGATTTGTTTTGTGTTCTAACATATTGTATATCCTGAATGTTTTATATACTGATGAAAACAATGTGTATTCTGAAGCAAGTAGATGATTATAATATTAATATATCAAGCATGCTAGTGTTTTTTCTTTTGGTTAGAAGAAGTTCCTTTAGCTTTTCTTACAGGTTTGGTAGCAATAAACTCACTCACCTTTTATTTATCTGGGAAAGTCTGAAGTATATGTTTGCTGAGTATAGCTCTATTAGGTGAAAGAGTTTTTACTTTCTTCATCACTCTTAATATATGGTCCCATTTCCTCCTAATTTGTAAAGTTTCTTCTGAGAAGTTTGTTGCTGGAAGTTTTGGATTTCCCTTATTTGGTACTTGCTTCTTCTTCTTTTTTTTTTTTCCCCACTGCTTTAAAGATCCTTTTGTATTTGAAATGTGAATGTTTTATTATAACACAATATTTCTTTGTGTATCCTTGTTTGGGTTGATGCCAATTGGTGACTTTTGACTTCCTGAACCTGAATATTTATACCTTCCTTTCTTTACATTTGAAGAGTTTTTTTTAATTATTCTTATTTCTTTGGATAATTTTTCTAACCTTTGGCTTTCTTGGTTCTTTCTTTAAGTCCAATAATGATCATTTGCTCTTTCATTATTGTTCCATAAACTCTATAAGTTTTATCCATTCCTTTCCATTCATTTTTGTCTCCACTGTGTGTTTTCAAAGAAGCTCTCCCTTAGCTCACTCATTCTTTTCTTCTGTTTAATCCATTCTGTTGTTGATATTTGTATTTCATTTTATTCATTGTAATTTTTCATCTCTGAGATTTGTTTTTTTTTAATTTTGATCTATGCTAAATTTTGTTAATAAATTCTTGAATTGTTTGTTTCCTAAAGTTTATTGAGCACCTTTAAAATAATTATTTTTAATTCTCTGAGAGATCACATATCTCTGTCATGTCAGAGTTGGTCTCTTGTAACTTTATTTTGTCTGTTTGGTGATGTAATAGTTTCCTGAATATTCTTGATGTTTGGAGAAGTGTGACATGTCTACACATTGAAGGATTAGTATTCATTCCTCATTTTAGTCTTCATAGTATGTCTTTGTTTGAGTCTGTTCTTGTTCAGGGGTCTCTTCCAGGGATTTTAAGTAGACTGACTGTTGTGTTCCCTGAGCCTATGGTTACTGAAGCTATCTCAGCACTGGAGGATGCCCTTGCTGCAAGTTTCACAAGGGCTCTAACACTGACATAGCTTTCGAGCCCAAATGGACCTGGGGAAGGCCTCAAAAGGGTACAAGGCTGTATAGAAACATTGGTCAGGGTACTGAGCCCAGAAGACTGTTTTGGTAGGTCTCTGCAGAGTTGTGACATACCCCTGATCACAGTGAGAGTGGGTGGAGTTGAGCTGTACCTCTCTAACATCTGCTGTGGGCAGGAAGATGATGGGCCTATCAGGTTGGCTCAATGGGCATGCATCACATTCCTGAACAAATTGAATAGTTTTTTGGTTGCAGCAAGAGGGGCCAGAGCTGGGACTGGTGTCCCTTGGGATTTCTTGGGAGATGCAGGCTGGAGAGCCTTTCTTGTTGGTCCAGGCAGGGGCATATATCATAGCAGGAGTCATCACAAATAGGATAGTTCCCTAACTGCTGTGAAAGAGACTGGATCTGAGACTGGGGCCCCTCAAGATCTTCTGTAGGATGGTGGTTAGCAAACTCACAGGGAAGCTCAGACTCCTGGGCTGGAACAATATGGGTGAGTCTCTCTGTGGGTCCTTGTGTAAGTAACTCAGTTGAGAGGGTTGCTGGTGCAGCACCACAGGGCAACTTTTGGGTTTACTAGTGAAACCAATGTCAGCCTTTCTACCAAGGTGCTAGTGTGTGCTGTTGTTTCTGGACCCATTGACAGATTGTTTTGAGTGCAGGTTCAAGGTGAAATGGGGCTTGACCAAACCCCTTGGGGAACTGAGATATTTCTGGGCTTGAACCTGAAAGCAAACTTGGAAGGACCAATTAGCCACCTAGATGTTGATCTTTATTCTCAAAACAATCTTCCTAGGTCTTGGTCTCCACCAGCATTTCCAAAATCCTACCAAGATCCTGATGATCCTACAGAGAGACTTTTGACTGTGGATGGATGGGAACAGAATTCTTATTGTTTTGAGGGGATATGAGTGGATTATCTTTTATTCCATCATCTTGGTAATACCCTACCTTTAATCTAATAAATACAAGTCCTGAAGTCTTAAAGGGCATTACTCTCTGAGACAAAGTGTCAGTTGCAAGTGTGTTCTCTTTACACATTAAGCGCTTAGATATTTTAGTTTTCTTTAGGGAAAAAAAAAAGAGAATAAAAAGCTAACTTCCCTTCCTTTCTAGAATAACTTCCCCACAATCAGGTCATAGGAAACTGAGCAATGGATTCAACTTCCATTATCAGAGTATCTTGGGTCATTAGAAAAAAGAATAACTCAGACATTATTTCTAGGCCATTTTGGCTTCTAGCTTTTGGGATGTGTCATCCAATTGATGGAGAGGGAATCATTTCTATCCAAACATTCACTAAGAGAGCTCATGATTTACTAATTATTTTGTGTGAATTGACATTTAAATGTATTTTTCACATAAATATATTTGTGTGTGTGTGTGGGGGGTGTATGAAGAGGGTGCCAAAAAATGTATATACATTTTCAGTAAAGAAAAAACTATTAAAATTATAGTACTCAAGTCAAATTTGCTTTTTCAATTATAAGAGGTACTCAAACATGACTTGTATTCATTCATCTTTTGTTATCAGTATATATTAAGTATTACAATTTGACACCATCTCTCTCTGTGTATATATATACAGATATGCATATATATATATATACATACATAATATATGTGTTTATTTTCCTTAAAGGCTGAAATGATTTTTGTTTGTGGGTGTGTGTGTTTGCACAAGCATGACATAACATTTTTTCCCTGTTTTCTCACTTCAATGCCAATGGAGAAAACATAAGTAACAAATGAAGATGATTGAGAGAGATAAGAATTATTAGATTCCCTTATTCAAATGTGTATAAGGAGTCAAAATGTTTATGATAGAGCAGAGTTTGAATTTGGGAATGTTTTATGCCAAGTTGAAATCTGGGCATTTTCTATTTAATAGATGACAAGATATGTTTGGATCTAGCTACCAATTTAGATTGCACAGTAAGCTTTACCAAAGAAGGCATTCTCCCTAGCCTCATCTTCTCAAGATCTATGTTGGCATAAATTAGAGAATGAAGAGTCATTTTTGGAAGAATTTCTGCTGGATGACATGGAAAATTATCAGATGATCCTCAAATGAAACCTGGCAACCTATCCTTAAGCCCTATGTTATCGTGGTTATTGACATTCAACTTTTCTGAGTACAGGTGCGTACCCATCTGTACTCATGTGTATACCTTTGTATCTGGCACAGGACACCCCTCAAAAAAAAAAGAATAAATAATGGAAGCATAGGGCTGATCTATTACTTAAGAGTTACAAAAGCCTAGAGAAGATTCAATTAAAGTTTTCTGAATGGAAGTCTATAAGTTAGAAATTCCATATTTGCCAAATACAAAACACAAGTTTTCCAGTTAAATTTTAACTGCAAATAAATAAAAGTTTGTAAAATACAAGTAATAGTGCATAAAACATGCTTATGCTTAAAATTTATTTACTGTTTATCTGAAATTAAAATTTAATAGGAAACATCTGGAAATCCTAGTACAAGTAGGCATGCTTCCTGGATTGTTTCCTCTTAAGAGGAAGAGTATAAGTGGATTCCTCTGGAAAGTCAAATGCAAGATACAGAATACTGTGGTAGTGTTAGAACAAGTTTAAGAAAATCTCACCTCCAGCCTGGGGAGGAGTATGGATGAGGCCTAGTACCCTGGTGTTTGAAGTGTAAATAAGTTACTCTGGATTCTCTTGAGAGATAATTAAGTCATTGGTTTAGAAGAAGTAGAAAAATAAAAGCTGCTTCTTCGAAATGACAAGGGAAAGAACAACAACAAAAGTAGAGGATTTTAAAAGTGATAACCTGAAGTGAAAGAATGAAGCAGAAATAGTTAAAATAACCAGGTGTGTTTTCACTCAATCCCTTTCTTTATCCTCTATCCCATTGGTTTTTCAGGAGAAACAGCGAGGATTGGATTTCCCAAAACTTTGTAAGTAAATGTGAATGGAAGAGAGTCTGGGTTTCTTTTTTCTTTTCCTTGATTTAGTTATTTTATTTTCAATCTTGTACATTTCTACATAATACATATGTATACTCACATAGTGGTAAGCAGTATAAATTTGGTTTTTAGTGACTTAAGAAAGTAATAACTGTAAGACTAGTTAAGAATGCAATATGCACTTTAAATGGAGTGCAGACCAGTATCTTGGTCATTTTAATTTTTCAGTTGCATTTCCTTGTTCTCTTACTCTGCCTCTTGCAAATATATAATCTGTAGTAATTCATTAAAATTTTCTGTTGATGTTGATCTTCATTAGCTCTTAGTTTAAATATCAAACACTTCATACACTACAAATTCTTGTTTTAATCCATGACAGTAATCAGATTTCCATATTCTCCTTCATGTGCTTGTGATTAGTAAGCCTCCAAATTCTGTTCTAAATTATCACAGATAAGCTAAGTGTATGTATAGTAGAAACTTGCTAATTTGTAACTTAAAACACTGGAAAACAACGGGCTTACACTAATTTGAGTATCTGGTATTTTTTAAATTACAAAACAGCCAAAACTTTACTAGGCTGAGAAGAGCAATTTTTGTACTTCATATCATTTACTATTTCATATGAATAGGTAATAACTTACATGAAACTTCTGAGACAGCTCACAACTATATATGTTTATATAGTTACGTATTTATGTAAGTAGTTTTTAGTAGTAGTTTTAAGTATATATGCCAAAGCCAATGTACAAAAATTAATTTACCAAGAATCAATTTACTGAATGACCAGTTCACTGAACTGCAGAAGAATTTCTTAAACTTTTAGTTTTTTTCTATGTCTCTGATTTTCCCTTTGCCTATACCGCATTATATGCAAACTGGTGTTTTCCCTTAAATACAGTTTACTAAATTCTGTTTATGTGGACTTATGTTCACTGTTATCTCTGGTGGAAAAATGGTTAAAGTAAACTTTTAGGTTACAATATTAGGTTAATATATATTAGTTTGGGCCTTACAGACTGGGGAATGCTAAACAGAGTATTTGAAAAGAAAACTGGATCAATCAGAAGGCCTGGAATCTGGCTTTGTTGTTTGGGAGCTATGTGACCTTGCACAAGCAATTTTTCTTAAAGGCTTAGAAAGGCCTCATCTATATATTATCAAGTATCTTAAATATCTTAACTGAGAAATAGATCTATGGGAAAAGAAAAGTCCAATTGCTTTGTGTATCTAACTGAGCTGAGCTAGGTGTTTCTTTTTCCTATGGAGAAGTGTGTTAATCAAAGTTACTAATGTAAGTTACCAACATAAGTACTTTTTGTGTGTGATCTGACGGACACAGGTTTGTTTCTTTTGTTCCCTTGCACTTTCAAGAATGGGGCTGGGGAGAAAAGGGAGTCAGGGCAGGTCCAGATCCTCAGATTCCTTAAAGCCCCAATATTCTGTGATTTCATAATCTTCTAGGCATACCAGAACTGCTGTTTTGGGAGTCAGTGTTTCTATGTCCATGGTTTGAGGGAGTTTCCATTCAATAGTTCTCCAGGAGAACCACAGTGCAAATTTAGATGATGTGCTTTGCTAAATGGTATATAAAAATAAGATACAGAACACTTTTACTAATGTAAGTTCTTTGCTATCAGAATAAAATTATGTAACGTATGCACGTCTACTCTTCATTCATTCATTCATCATTTCAGCAAATATTTATTGTGTACCTGCTATACACTTACATTATAGATCTGGAACTTTGGGGATAACATTTTGCAAAAAGAGGTCAGAGACTATTTAGAAAATAGTCATGTAATCAGACAAGTAAGTATTACACAGTGTGGTAATTTCTTTGTAAGTTATACACAGGTTTTATTAGATGAGCCAAGTCTCAGCATGCTTCTACCCCAAAATCCCTTTATGGGATTCCTCCACCATGGTTCATCAACCTACCACCCAATCCACTAGGCACTCTCGCCACTGCTGACTTGATCTGCCTGCATGTAGCACATCTATAAGCTAGACAGTGTCCTGGAAGGAGTAGGGTAGGAAGAACACCTCAGTAGAGATCATTGGCCCTAACTTCATTGGTAAAATCTCCTCTTTCAAATAGTTTGAACTCTCTCTATAAGGTCAGGCCATGTAGCTGGAAGAAGCTGTGGGATAACATGACAGGGCATGAGAAAAGGGCTTAACATATTCTTCCTCCTGAGGAGGATGGAAAGATAAACTGTGAGAACTTCCCTGGGTTCCAATCACTGTTTGTTCTATATTCTGAACAATTCTACATCTTCCGGGTGCCTGATTGGGTGAGTGTTCTAACATTTGCTTGTAGCCTCTCTTTCTCATTTATGCTTCTAACCTTACAACAAATGCCCACTTGTCTATAACCAGTGTGAGTTTCTTTTGAGGGGAATATCAAGTGACAAACACAAAGGTCCTCTGAGATGATGAAAGAGAAAGTCCTGGCTTCATCAAAGAGGAGAATGTGTTCCACCTGAGACTTGAAGGGTAGGCCAAGGAGAAGACAGAGGACCAATTGTGTAAGTGTAACAGGTCAAGAGAGAATAAACCACCTTCAGGGAAGAAACAGTTGGTTAGCATGGCTGGTGCAGAGGAGCTATGTGGGAGGACTTAGAGATGAAGATGGAATGTCCTGTAATGACCAGATAATGATTTTGCATTTTGTAACATAGGTAGAGATGAGCCACTGTGAGAATTTTCAAGCAAGTACTCTGGCACAAGTGTGGAAAATTTATTAGATAGAATTGTATCTAGAGAGCAAAAGATAAGTTAGCAGGCCACTAAAATAGTGCAGGTGAACTATTAGGGGATAACTTAATGCAGAAGCAGTGTGTGTGTGTTGCAGGGTAATTACAGGTGTTGATTAAAGATTGGAGCCTGAGCTCACTGAAACCATGGTGAAAAGGCCCCTACTTGGTGATCCTGTCCCCGCCAATAGCAGTAAAGGTGAATGGCATTCTGCCTAGATATATCACTCACATGTGAAACCAGCCAGCGATGGGGAGTGGATAGTCCAATGACACTCAGAGTATTCCCATGGTCTTAACCTGAAACAAAAAATTATGGCTCTGCCCCAGTCATATACCAGAAGCTAACTGGTCTACGCAAGGCTGAAGCTTGAGGATCAGCAGCAGCAACATGGGACTGATTACTGATTTTTTGCTTTGGACTTTTTAACCTTTCTTCTTTAATTTTAGATGTAAGACATGATGAAGGTTGTGAAAAATATATCCAAAAGGTAACCCATACTAGACAAACTGTCAAAATTGTGTTATTCATTTACTCTTATTATGCATACATAGGAAAGCCTGAAGGTACTTGCATATATAATAACACCCAATATCAGATATGTGTGCCTCCTAGTGGCCCAGCTGCTTGCTATAATCCTTCTGAACCTCCAGAGCAAACTGAATTTGCTATGTGGTATACTGATATCTCTAAAAAGACAAAAACTCAAGTTATAACACAAGGAATACCTAAACAAATAAAAAAAATTAATAACAATTTTGCAATACATACAGGCTTGTGTCTTTTTATGTTTTCAATAATAACTAGAAGTTTTCCATGTAGAAATAGTATATATTTCTGAAAAAAATAGAATTATATCTAGAGAGCAAAAGTTAAGTTAGTGGGTCACTAAAATATTGCAGGTGAACTATTAGGGGATAACCCAATGCAGAAGCACTGTGTATGTGTGTGGTGTAATTAAAATAGAGATTTTTTAGACACTAGAATAAACAATATTTCTAGCTTATTGACTATGAGGAAAGCCTCAGAAATGATTCCCAGAATTTCTGGTCTGGGTGAATGGGCAGATAAAAGTAACAATTCATGAACATGAGAACACAGGAGAGAATAATTTGAAGGGGGATGAGAATGAGAATGTGGTCAGTTTAGTTCTTTTGGGTTTGAGGCACGAAGATGTATGATCATTTTGATGTCCTTTGCCTTCAAGTTTTGTGGGAGATACTGGTTGGGGCACACCCATTATAAGCTACATCTCCCTAACTGATACCATCAGACACTGTTCAACATTGAATGGCTGTGCAACATTGGAGGAGGGGAAGGGGAGACTCCAAAGCACAATAACAGCAAACAAAACTTCTCTTTGATTTTGATTTCATCTTGTTGCTTTCTCCCTGACTCTAAAGGTAAGATAATGTTCTTTGTTTACCATCTCGGCTAGATTCTTTGTCTGGGGGAGAAGTAGACCTGGATTCCAAAGCAAAGAGTGGCTTATACTGTATAAATTTCAAGCTCCCACTCTGTCTTACTTTCCTTTGATCCCTCAATAGTTTCTAGGTTCCTTTAGTGTTTCTTTTACTGTACAATGGCAAACTTTTACTACTAGAAAAAGTTTACTGGGTGAAATTTACCCAGAGCTCACTTAAAACCGATGTTGTATGCATCCAGGAATTGCTTCCAGGGTCACTCACTCCTTTAGCTTTTGCTAAGGAAACTGTCAGTCAAATGAGTTGCTGCTGACAGCAACTTTTAAAGACTCTTTTCTCTTAACCGTAACACATTAAACACTTGGAAAACATATAGGCAAAAGTTTTCTCACAGTCTGTTGTATGTGTTTCCTTGCTGCTCACTTCAATATAATGAAATTCAGGTTGTGCAAAAGGAATTCGGGTAAAATGAATCATATTTTATTCTTTGCCAGCTTGAACATACATGACAAAATGGGTCCTCATAAATCAATAATATATAGAGATAGTGTGACGATAAATTTCCATTTTAAAGATTGAAAGTCCTTCCCATGATCCACAGCTCAACTTATGTTTTTGTTGTGAAATTGTGATGCTTCTGATAGCATTTATTCTCTTTTGTTTAACTCATCTTCTCCTTTAGCATGACTCTAGCACTTTTAAACCAGGATAGCCAATAGCAGTGTTTTTCTTTTGGTGGCGTGGGTTACCCTCATGATTGCAATGTGGGAAATGGGCTTTATGATGATGAATTACTGTTGCAAAAAGAACTCAGTGGCGCGGATAAATATTAAAGAGCCACCGTTGCTCCATGGAAATCATTTTATTTAGTTGCTTCTAAAACCTATTCTCTGTACTTCTCTCCCCTTTTATTTCTGTGCTGATTTACATGACAACAAGGTCTCTGGTCCCTGGGAGCTTGTCTGCTCCTGCTGCTATTCTCTCCTTGGAGTTGTCAACCTCTCTTTGCTGAGCAGATGAGTGACAATGAAGTGAGGAGTAAATGGCTACTGGAGCAGATGAAGTCCAAGAAACAAAGATCCCCTTTTCATGCAAATGTCCACAGTCATTTAACAAGGAGGAAGAAAAGAAACCAGGGCACAAGATATCAAGAGAACTGGATGGTATTTGAGATTGTTCCATGAAGCCTTGACATCTCTTTAAGAGTGTCATCTATCAAAGCATCTCTTTCCCTTTTATATACAGGGAAAACCCATTTCCAACTTGAAGAGACACATGGAGGAACATAAAATCTAACCTCAATTTCAGGGCCTCAATGTGCACTCATACCACCAGTTTCCTCAGTGTTTCTCTTAACTTCATCGCTCATATTGGTCAATAAGCACATACCTGTATGTACACACTTACTGCCCAAGAAATCTGCGCTCCCTGGCAGGCCTCTCCTTCTTCCCTTCAGGCTTAAATGTTCTCTGACTTTCAAAGTTTAACTCAAGTCTATCCCATTATTCTTAAAGTCTTTCCCTCTAGATGGATCTTTTGTTAGAATTTCAGTTGTACTAGCTCCTTCATATGAGATAAGTTTTCTCTAATATTTGTTGAGGAAAGTAATTGTGTATTTTATTGCATTGCTTTTTATCTATAGCTTTTTGATATAATAGCAGATGTATAATATGTATTTGTTTGATGGACTAGTTATAATTTAAGAATTATGAAACTAAGAAGGAAAACTTTATTTTAGATATACACACATCCATTTTCTTTCTCTTCTAAATTTAAAACTCAAGTGCCTTACCTTAAAGATTAAAAAAAAAAAAAAAAACTTTATGGCCTACATTTGGTTAATTGGCCTATTGAGGGATGTCATCAATCACAGAAAGGTCAATGATTATGTTTCAGATAAAACAATTTTTAACTCAGAGGTTCGATACCTACTTACATGTTTGGATAGGAACTTTGTGGATAATAATTATGTTTATAATAGAAATATTTTACTGCTTAAAATAAGTAAAATAAGTCCTTGTACCCAGTACCAGTCTAAACATTTTAAGTATGCATGTCACATTTAATCCTCACAATAACCCTATGAAGAAGGTAGTCATATTATCACCATTTTATGAATAAGGAAACTGAGTGTTAAGTAACTTGCCTACAGTTATAGAAGCTGGAACTCAGGTCTGGCTTTGGAAGTCTGTGTTCTTAAACATTTTATTCTGTCCGTTATGCTGCCACCCATTCCCCCTGCATTCTTACTATTTCTTGTATACAGTGTCTTTCACTATCTGAACTCAGGGACCAGGCTTTCTGAGGATGTTTCTGAGAAGCCTTTTTATCTGAGATCTTACTACTTATTATGCAAAACTCATGTAAAAATTCAATTTGGGTAAAGAGTTTCACTCTAAGTAAATATAGTGAGATATTGTAGTCAAAGTTAGAATTTAAGATTGCAGGAAACTTTTAAAACTATTGTAAATGTGGTGCTAATTAAAACACAAAAATGAAAACCAGTGGGGAAGGTAGTTTGTTTAGAATTCTTTTCAATCACAGTTTATTTCCATTAGTTATTCGTTAAAATAAAATTGTGAAATGGATGAATGAGTATGAAATTATACAGGTACTATAGATAAAAAACATAGAGCTGCCAAAAAATGTATAACATTGTTTCTCTTCATTCTATAAAGAATAGATTTTCCAGCTGAAAAGGAGAGGAATCCCTGTCACCCTGATACCAATACATGGAGCCAAACTTGTTTTCCGGGACTGAATTACTACTGATAACAGTTGCTCTTTAAATAATTCAAACAACAAGAATTATGAGTATGTGTGTGTATTTTAATGTATATATGAGTTTTTATGTCTCTTTGAGAAATATCAAAGTAATATCTAGATAATAGGTATGTTTTCTGAAGTAATACATGGTAAAATTAAGGTTACAAATTTCTCCTATTATCCAAAGATATGGTAAGAGTTAGAAGTGACAACAAAATTTGACTTCAAGTAAAAAAGAGATTTCAAGGGCACTCCTCAAGGGAATTTATGAAGCTTCTACAGCTATACACTAGAGAATAGGACCCAGTCTCTTAAAAATTAACTCTTGTTGGAGTAAGAATAGCAGGATCTAAGGATGTCAGTAAGTGTCACCATCCTCATCAAGTGAGATACCTGTTTTACCAAATCAAAGCTAAAAAAAGAAGAAGAAGAAGAAGAAGGAGGAGGAGGAGGAGGAGGAGGAGGAGGAGTAGAAGGAGGAGAAGGAGGAGAAGAAGGAAGAAGAAGAAGAAGAAGGAGGAGAAGAAGAAGAAGAAGAAGAAACAAAGAACAACCAGCATCACTCTGGAGATTTTTCATCTATCATCCATCTAACTGGGAATCTGCCATCTGCCTGATACTGTACCAAGGTCTGGGAATAGAAAAAAAGAATAAATACCTCTCTCTGTTCTTTAAAACCTCATCATCTGGGGAGTGGGAGGGCAAGATTAGGGAAAAATTAAAAACTAATATTAGAATTACAATGCAACATAAACAATGATATGTCTAGCTTGCTCAAGAATTAAAGAGCAGAAATGAAGAAAGATTTTAATAGACCAGGTAGCACAAAGAAGTTAGGTCCCGTGTGGATAGAAGCATGACCAGGAATACTCTTCCAGTGGGAATGGGACACAGAAAGACATCAAGGTATGACAGTTTTATTGGGAAACTGCAAATGGGGAAACACAGAGCATAGAAATGCTGTCTCATTTTGTGATGGCCTATGTTTAGAATACTCAGTGATGTAGATTAGTTGTGTGAGCTATAAAACTACACTCTGAGAATGTGTTTTTGGAATCCATTATCAGTTTTGAGCTGCCATGGGTGATAGGTTGGTCTCAGTGAAAGGCAGATGTGGGGGTACCTGTGGCTGCTTTCTATGTCATGGACTATATGAGATGAAGGAAAATGCACGGAGCTTCTCCATCAAGGCTATTGCCCTTTGGGCAAGCTGATTTGCTGTTCCCTAAATGTGCATGGATGCTTTGTGTTTCTGTGCATTGCATTCCTTATTCTGTCTGCTTCATATGTGTTTTCCCCTTTCTCTTCATGAAAAAAATCTTATTCTTATTTTGAAATAAGTGAACATTAAATGCCACTATGTGGAAAAGTGTCTCACTTGACCTATGCACATTCCATCCACACTTGTGCTTGTGCATAGTGGATAAACAGGTAATATATAAAGGCTTTACAGGGTAAAGTAATTGTTTGAATTTATTTTAGTCATTTGAATTAATCATGACTCAAGACAACAGTTGCAGCTACTATACTCATTATTGTTTGATAGTGACTGCATCAGTAGGAACTGTGTAGTCTACAGGGAAGGGACAAGAGAGTGAATTTTCTGCTCACAAGTATGAAATGACCCAAAGGAAAACATACTGATTTTTTTAAAAATTTCAGATTAACATACGGATACATACAATTAGATTGCATTGTGTGTATTTGTTAGGTAAAGTCCAAGTTGTAGCTGAGCCCTTCACCTAGGAGGTGTACCATATATCCCTACATTGGACCCATAGGGTGAGAGCTTACCAAACCGCCTCCCCCTCTACCCCTTCTTGAATTTAACTGTTTTTCTCTCATGTGCATATGTAGTTGTTCATGTACTAGTTTCATGTTAGTATTGAATTCTTTGGATACTTGCTTTTCCATTCTTGTGATACTTTACTTAGGAGGATGTCCTCCAAATCCTTCTGAAATTTTAGTCTGTATTCTTTCTTCCCCCTGAAAGCAGCTGTGTACCCTTAAAGCATCAATCACCACAGAATGCTCCACAGGAAGCCTGGTACCCTCCTGTGAATACAGTAACTGCAGACACATTGTCTGTAGTGTTAAGAGGCAAATAATATGGCCATAGCCACTGGTTTAATCTTTTGATTGGCATCTGAATATAAGTAGTTGTTTTAAAGTAGTAATTAGTCAAACCCCGGGAAATTTCTTTGCAAAATACATAGTTATTATGCATCTTATTATTTTGATATGTAGGTTGTCTTGTTCATCAAAATAAAGATAGGTAGGATTCCTATTTTATTAATTTAATTGACATAGAAATGGATGGTAATGCCTGCAGTCTGTACCAAAGTCAAATATATGATATAACATTATCGGGATATCAATTTGGTTTCTGAGGCTTATTTTATATTAATGAAAAATAGAGATTATGGTAGATTTTTTTATTTTGATGTGCTCACACTTTAGGAGCTTGACTCTAATTATATATCTACTTGCTGGTAAAAAAATGAATGGCCTGATTTGAGGATTTGGAGGGCAGAGACTTCTAACTTTAATTCTACCACAACATATGTATTGTATTGATTTATGCTCTCCATAGTGTATGTTATAAGAGGAAATTTCAGCTTCAAGAGTCCCTGGCTCCCTCAGGAAAACACCCAGCATGTTCTGTCGGGGTTGTTATATTGTCTCTTCAAAGAGCTTGGGGATGGGGATGGGCTTAGAAATAGATGGAAATGACAAACCTGTGCCTAAGCCATGGTTTTCTCTTACTGAGAGAACTTAGTACATACACATAGTTAAATGAATCACTTATGAACATGTGAACATTTCTTCTTGAATAGGCTATATTATTCTATAAGTGTCCTGAACTTCCTGTATTTTTTGTACTATATCATAATGGTTTTCCACCATAATACATGCCTTATATTGTTGAGTTCTTCATTTATAAAGAGAAGCTCTAAGCAAAATAAAAGGATAAAAGATACAGTAAATTTGAAATATTTTTGGTCACAGAACTTATGATGAGATTCATATGATAATGACATAAGTGATCTTTGGGCCACTTGGGAATTTCCTTTTTTTTTTGAGACAGAGCCTCAAGCTGTCACCCTGGATAGGGTGCCATGGCATCACAGCTCATAGCAACCTCCAATTCCTGGGCTCAAGCGAGTCTCTTGCCTCCGCCTCCCAAGTAGCTGGAACTACAGGTGCCCGCCACAACGCCCGGCCATTTTTTTGGTT
>CAUYON010022418.1:0-21155 GCA_963573935.1 Arctocebus calabarensis | reverse complement strand
TAGTAAACGAGAAAATATCATGAATGGTATGTCAATCAGGTTGATAAAATATCTCAGATTGCATGTGAAGCCCCCACACTGTACCCCATGGTTGAACTAATGTACACAACTATGATTCAATAAAAAAATAAAAAATAAAAATGAGACTAAAATTAGAAACTACCAGAATATCTAGTTAGAAAAGGAACAAATTCCTTGGTTTCGAATGTGTGAATGGCTAAGGATGTTTGGGTTGATGCCACACTCAGAGCTTACTGCTGAAACACCACAGATGGCTATATGTGGTGCCAGTGAAGGAGGTTGTCCTGGAGGACAGCTAGATTAATGGCCTAAAGTCTAAAGTTCTTTAACTCCAAAAGGAGACCTTATCTTCCCTTCTTTTAAATGCCAAATGGAAGTACCCTAATGAAGTGGTTCATCTAGTGAAATGCAAGCCAAGGTGGTTTGGCATTGTGATGATCCAGGTGTCCATCCACTCGTTATATCCCTACTGAGGTCATGGTGAACGCAGGGATGAAGTGGGCATTTTTTTGCACGGGCACCCCATGCAAACTCAAGGCTATATATAAAAGCAAGCAATAGTCAAAAGCCATATCAGAGGTGTTGCTTCATCTACTCCCTAAGAAAATTAGTGTGATTCACAAGAGAATTGAAAAAAAAAACTGGGGTAAGAAATATTTAAAATGTTATTAAGAAATAAATTTAAATAAGGTGGACACTGATGAAGTTGAAACAGAAGTCTTAAAGCAGCTTGATAGACTGGTAGGAGACCTTGCTAGTTCTATAAGGGCCTAAGAAAATTCACTGTATTTAACAGTTTGGGAAAAAATTAAAAGCCAGGAGAAAAAGGTGATGATACAAAATCTGAACTGGACATCTAAATCTGAGAAAAATTAATCAGAATAAAAATTGACAAGAGATGCCCCTAGCTTAACCCATAGCTGGGTACCCAAACCTATAACTTATGTGTGAATAAAATGGCCAGGGATGGAGAAAAAAATCTCCTTCGAGACTTTATGAGATGAAAGCCTAGTGAATTATAATTTTAGACCTGTAGGTAAAGGCCTAACAGGGCTACAATTAAATCACAAGACCTATTTATGCAACAGTTGATGGGATTATGGTAAAAATTTGGATGGAAATTGGATTTGGGGAATATAGGGCTAGGTTTAGACATTGTGGGATAATCTGAACGTTATTTTTATAAAGAATGGTAGATTTTGGAAAATCATTTGTTTTGCAGAATATGGAGATGAGAAGGAATTCTTCTCTAAGAGAGAAAAGATAGATGTTATCCTGACAAGACACTAAGCCTCAATGAAGTGACTCAGAAACACTTCTCAATAATGCTGGATAATGTGAGGCCTCTGCCGGGAAAGGACTTCTCCTTTGACCCAATAGGCCTCTTGACTATTTTAATAGAAGTAGAGGCTGAGCAAACCATGGGACACTGTCGCTCCTTCCCAACCAATGAAGCTCAAGGGGCACCTTTAAGGAAACTCGTGTACCTTCAAACTTATAAAGGTCTCTTGGGACACTGGAAATTTATGTCAATAAACTATGACTACCTTTTCCCCAAGATGAAATCAAGAAATTCAATAGTAAGGATGAGCGGTTATTTTAAATACTTGTGCTCTCACACGAGGGAGTGAGCCATAACGTGTAACAGCACATAATGGAAACCAATTTCAGGACAATCCTATGAGATGTGACAGGGTGACCATCTTCATTCCAAACTGACTCGAAATCCATAAATAGCTAAATCATGGCCAGTTGCAATGACTTAGCATAGGCGAGGGCTGATTCTGGGAAGTCATAGTGAACACCTGTGTAATTCTTATTGACTTGCAATATTATAAAGCTAAACTGTATCATGATCATACTCTTACATAGAGTGACAATGGAATTGTTGATAAGATTAAACTATTTTATGTAAACAATTCATGGTAAAAATGATATTGATGGTCAAATGGAATGGAATATTTAATTAAAGCCTCCTAAATATACAATGCTCATGGAAAACGACTACCCTAAGAAATTACTGGATTTAATTAAGGATCAGATAATTTCCATGATCGTTTGGGACAAATTTATCACAGAATAAAAATAACGCATGCTGAGTATATTTAATCCAAAAATCCAACATCCAAAATGTTCCAAAATCTGGAACTGTAGGAGCATTGTTGAAAATTCTAAACTTGACCTCGTGTGAAAGATCACAGTCAAAATGGTGTTAAAACTGTTTCATGCACAAAACTATTTAAAATATTGTATGAAATAAACTTTAGGATATGCATGTAATGTGTATATGAAAGGAATTTTTGTGTTTAGAGTTGTGGAAGTAATACATCTTTTAGTCTTTGTCAAGGAGTGTTTGTGTGGCGGGGGTGCACATCTCTCCTTGTATGTGTGTATGTGTATGTGTTGGACATATTTTCAATAATTGTCAGGCAATTTACTATTCTGTGTTAGCCTTTACTTCCTGCTTGCACAGAGTCTAAAAATTAGCAAGAGCTGAATGTTTACTGCATTTTTTAGGACGATTCTATGCATGTGAGCAGTCTTGGGCGTGCAAACAGCGTATTCCCTACCAGACTCCAGGGAATGTTTTGGATATTTTTTAAAGGCTCCTATGAACATCTCATTTTACATCATTTTTAAAAGATCTTTTCAGTTAACCTATTATTTGTCCCAAAAGTTATTTACCATCTCAGGGGGCATCACCGTTAAACTCTTGTCTTGGAAACACCCCATGAACAAGAGGTCTTTGCACTGGGTGTGCTCCCAGTCAGGCCAAATAAAGATAAGCCCGTGAATAAAAATTAACACAAAGGTCAGTGGGTGACAATTTGGGGGAATGAGCATGAAGCAGCTGCAGTCCATGACCCCAACACCCCCATAGTGGCTGTGAGGCTGCTGGTTTTCACAGTAATTGGAGGCTGCTGCATTTCAAGGCTACCACAGACCCTGGGTGGAGAAGGATGGAAATAAGGCAAGTTGGAGTACCATGAACTTGCTGTTAGTAATGAGATTCAGTTGTATTTCTTGAATAAATAATCCCAGAATACTGCAAGAGTCTCCCCACTCCCAGAATTCTGAAAAAGTTGATTCTCACAATTTTTGGCAGTGTTCTCTTTACTTTGATGGAAGAATTTTCAGTCTGTTAATTTACCATTTTCACTGTGGGTCACTCTTTCCATAATTGTATTTTAGAGATCTAGTGAAAAGCAAAGTATGCTATGAAAATGGAAGAGAGCTTGACATTTCCTGGATGCGCATTAACTCTTATTTCCCTTAAACTTTCACTAAAAAAAGTCCTTAACTTCTCCCAAAAGCAAATATCCTCTTCCATGTCCTTAACAGCTATTCTCCAATTCTTTTGGAGATGCATAGTACAGCATATAAAAACGTCTTATAGAAATGCAAGTGATGTTTATACTGTGTTTATGTGTGAAATCAGGCATATCTCTTAGATATATTTTACTTTATGGGAAGAAAGGGGAGTGTCTTCCCTGTTACTAAATTTTTAAGTTTCTCAGTAGATCTTTAATTTCCTAAAATCTATCCCCTTGTCATCTTCTGATTGCATCAGTCAACACCCTGAATCATTAAGCTGGCAGAAATAATTACTAGATTCAACTCTTTAATGCACATTTCCCTTAGAGAGCTCATTGTCCATGTTGGTTTTATGTAAAATCTATTTGCCTTTTGTAAGGAATCATACTACGATGACTCAAATTCCCCTGAAGCTAAAATATTGTTTCTTTCCATGTAGTCCTTCTGAATCTTCTCATTACTGTTATTTACCCTTTTTTGGAAAGATGCAATGAACTTGATCATCATGAGCCATGAGCCATGAGCCAAAATTACGGTGGTACTTGGTACATTCTACTTTAGTTCTTTATACAGTAAGTTCTTTCACCCTCCTTCCTTATAAGTCAGGCCTAAATCTCCCAGGCTTTCTCCAATCACAAAGCATTGGTGAATTGCTCTGGTGGAATGCTGTTACTGTCCCAGAAAATTCTAGCACCTGCTGAGTTAAGATTTAAGTAGTTTTAGATGAATCCATAAGATTCAATTGGCTCTCTTGCTTTTTGCTTTCCTCTCCTCCCTTCCTCTCTGGTCCCCTCCTTTCCCCTCCCCATCCTCTCCTCTCCTCTCCTCTTTTTCTCTTTCTTTGTGGTGTCATCATAGCTCAATGCAACCTCACATTCCTAGATTCAAGTGATCCTCCTGCCTCAGCCTCCTGAGCTGCTGGGACTACAGGAGGACACTACCATATCTGGCTAATTTTTCTGTTACCTTACAGAGATGAGTCCTGGCTATGTTGCCCAGGCTGGTCTCAAACTCCTGGGTAAAACAATCCTCTCTCCACATCCTCCTCAAGTGTTGAGATGACAGGCATGAGCCACTGCACCTGGCTGAGAATTGCCTCTCTTTCTTTTCATCATGTAACTCCAAATTCCATTCTGAAAACAAAACAAAAACATTTTTATATGTGGTTTTGAATCTTATATTTCACATGCATGTGCATTAGTTTCCTATTGATGATGTAACAAATGATCATAAACATATTGACATAAAGGAAACAAATGAATTCTCTTGTGGTTATGAAGGTCAAGAGTGTAATGTTATATCATTGCGCTAAAGTCAAGTTGCTACAGGGCTGGTCCCTTCTGAAGGCTCTATGGAGACAATCCATTGCCTTGTCTTTTATTTATTTTTTATTTTAAAAGAGATTCATTTCTTTAATTGCCAGGGTGTCATTATGTATATTTATGGGGTGCAATTTGAGTGTTCCCTACATATCTATGTTGTGGAATGACCTACCTGGGGTTGTAAATATACCCACCACCTCATACAACTATCAGCTCTGGTTGCTTTGCCTTTTGAACCTCCCAGAGGCTCCCAGCATCCCAGGCCCCGTGCCCTCTTCCTTACATTCTTCCAGCTTCTGACTTCTGCCGTCACATCTTCTGCTTCTTCCTTTGACATCGTTCTTTTGTCATCTTATAAAGATTCTGTGATTATATCTACACTCCACTCCGGTAATCCAGGATAATTTTCTCATCTGAAAATCCTTACCTTTATCACATTCACAAGCCATTTGCCAGATAAAGCGCCACTCACAGGTTCTAGAGATAAAGATGTGGATATGCTGAGGCATCATTGTTTAACCCAACACACCCACACCATGCTTTAAATGTGTTACTATCAGTATTTTGAATTACCTATGTGTTTACTTTCTAGTTTTTCCTTGCTTTGTGTACATGTAAATGCAATGTAGAGATAGTCCATAAATTACTTTTTCTGACTCACAACGTGGTTTCAGTTCATGTACAATCCACATGTGTGGTTATTGCTGATGGAGAAAAACCATAGGCCAAGGTTAAACCTTGGAACAGCGTCATCAGTTGTCCTTCTTATCTACCAATGAGGTTGCCTACCTTGTTGGTCATCTCATCTGAATGTTAAAAAATAGAAATCTGTCTTCTTAAACTCTGGCAAACTTAGATCTTGAAGTTACTGTTTAGTTGACTCAATTATTCCATTGCCTCATTAGATTCCATCTATTTAATTCACATTACATGAAATTTATCATCAAATTAACATTAATTACTTACCTCTGCCAAATACACCCCCTTATTATTCATCTAGACATTTGCCTGTCACCTGTTCAAAACTATCACTGAATTGACATTTCCGGGGTAGCGTGATTTCAGGAACATTTAATTTTAGTAGTCAGAAGAAATGTCTGGAAGGGCTTCTTACATGACTAAATAATTATAATAAATGGTAAGACGTTGAAACTTTCATCCTAAATCAAGTGAATAAATCTCAAATCTGTAACACAGTGAATTTAATATACTAATTTGACTTGGTAAAACTATTACCTGTTTTATTTCCAGTTTTAGCAATAGTTGGCACTAATATATTAATCTTAGCAGTTATTTCTGAAAAACACCTAGTCTAATAGAAATGGCATGAATTTTGGAACAAGACAGACAAGAAAATCATCTACATATTCACTGTTCATTTTAGGGGCGATTTGACAAAATTACTCCAGTCTTTGTATCTCAGTTTTCTGTTCTGTGTGTAGTTAACAAATAATACTCAGTGTTCTACACTTGACCGTAATGTCCACAGCTGGAAGATGCAGAAAAAGATAATGTTTCACCGGAACCCTGGCAGGACATATTATTTTTAAAACTATAAGATTTTCAGTGAGAAAAGGGGCACCCATGGTACTAAAAAGATCAGGAGATGTTCTCATTTATAAGTCAGGGCTGATGACGTTGGAAAAGTATCACAGCACTGGTTTGAGTATAGAAAAAGATAAGATAATAGCCTGAAACAACAGAGGCCAGATGACCATGCGTCACTACCTGAGGCAAGTAGATGCAATGACATCATGAGAGGCAGGGTCAAGGGACAGGTCAGTGGACCTTACCACATGGACATGCTTCATAGAGTATCGTCACATTAGGGAGAAAGTAAATGGATAAACAAAATAATTTTAAATTTATGTTGGAGTCTGTGAGCATCTGAATATAAGGCTAAAGATAGGGCCCTGATTCTATAACAAGTTCTCCACAATAGGTTCATTGGTTCTGACCGAGTTGCATGCCAACGTCCATATGTTTGGGATAGTATTGATAGGGAGAACAGAACTGTCTTTATTCATTCTCCAATAAAATTCCCAAAGACAGGAAGGGCATTCAGGCAGCATATGGAGAGCAATGATCTTCTATCAGGGCTGGCAAAGGGAATGCAAAGAAATGGAAATATATAGAAATTTTACCAAAAAATATATATATATATATTCTTGGCTGTTGCTTGGTGCCTATAGCTCAAGTGGCTAAGGCACCAGCCACATACAGCAGAGCTGGGGGGTTCAAATCCAGCCTGGGCCTGCCAAACAACAATGACAACTACAACCAAAAAATAGCTGGGTGTTATGGTGGGTGCCTGGAGTCCCAGCTACTTCGGAGGCTGAGGCAAGAGAATCGCTTCGCTCAAGGTTGCTGTGAGCTGTGATGCCATAGCACTCTACCCAATGCAACAACTTGAGACTCTGTCTCAAAAAAAAAAAAAAAAAAAAAGAAAAGAAAAGAAAAGAAAAAAACCAAAAACTGATAAGGAAAGAAAAATAATGAAGAGAAGTGGGAAATCAAATATAAAGCTACTTATTTTAAATTAGTAAGAAAGAGAATTCCTACACTTGTCTTTGAGCAGTTAAGACATTACTCTTTTTAGGAATAAGAGTAATTTATGTTTTTAAAATAATGCTGGGACAGTGAATGCCACCAAAAAACACTTAGGTATTAAGACATTAAAATTTTTCAAATAATAAAAAGCAAATAATCTCTGCTCATAATTTAACTGGCTCATATACTAAATATTTTGAAATATTGTCCTTGCTCTAAGTAACTCTATGTAGTTACTTCTTTATTAAATAATATACTATATTACCTCTTATGTTTCCTATAATTTAATTTCTGAATATGACATGATATATATTTTCCATAAAGGCTTGAGCTATAATTTATAGTTTATATTCAATTCACATTTTCCATGGTTATAAGTCTACTTGAAGCATACATTTACTTAATAAAGTACCTGGTTACAAATTAATATAAAAGGACTAAATTATCAATGTGGTGTCAAATTGTAGCTTTTTAAAGTTAAATATTTGGTTTCAAAATTTATGGACATACATTGTGATTTTTAGTATTATATATTATAAAAATTATTACATAGTGAGGGCCTCTATGTCACAGAAAGCTTAGTGAAATATCAATTGTGCTAGAGAGAAGGATGTAATTGTGAATATTCTCTATGTCTGACAAAGATAAGTGACAACCATATTAGTAATAAGAATAAGATGTGATGTGGGTTTGTAAATTGCTTGGACAGAACATCAATGAAATACTTTTAAAATAGAACATCTTAAAAAATAGAACATCAATGAAATACTTTTAAATACTATCATATGTCTAGAAATTGTTGCTTGAAAATTTTTTATTTGTAGTATGCGTAGGCACCAGACATTTGGGGGACTTCAGAAATATGTTATAGAGATAAAATACAAAATAATAACTTTGTTTTACTTTGAATCATAGCTTCAACTAAATTCAGTTAGACATATTTTTAATTTAAACACTGCTTTATTTCCCACTTAATGCTTAAATTTTGTTACTTTGTAAGAAAAAAAAATTATTGCCTAAAGTATAATACTATTTCAATTAACATACTTTTTTAGAAAAGTCCTACAACCCTAGTATTTAGAATTGAAGTGACTTTCCATTTTATCTAAATTTACTCTTTCATTGTACAAGGCAAGAAAAAAGAATCTCAGATAAATAATGTTGACTGCGTAAGTTTGCAAAGTTAGCATTAGACCACATCTCCTGACGGGTTCAGGTCACAGTACCACCAATTGTGGCAACTTCATATTTCAGGAAATAGTGGAATCAAAAAGTTCACTCTCAGCTTCCCCTCAGCCATTCTCTCTTGATGCTGACTTGAAACCTAGCTTTTTGCTCATGTAGGTCGAAAGAACTTTATTCCAGAGGTGCCCATCCTGTTCCAGAAGGTATCTCCTAGTCTCTGTAGACACAAGAATAGAGAGAAGAATCTAGACTAACAGGCCTGGCTAACTTCCCCCCAGTTTATTACTGTTAGATCATAATCTTTGTCCTCCAATCATAATTCTGTACATATATTTGCTTCATCAAATTTAGTACAAAACTCCAGGAGGCTGAGGCAGGTGGATCGCCTACACTCACAAGTTCGAGCCCTGCCTGAGCCACACAGTAGGACCCCATCTCTAAAAATAGCTGGGCACTGTGGTGGTTGCTTGCAGTCCTCATTACTCAGGAGGCTGAGGCAAGAGAATTGCTAGAGCCCAAGAGCCTGAGGTTGCTGTGAGCTGTGACGCTGTAGCACTCTATCGGGGGTAACAAAGTGAGATGCTATCTCAAAAAAAAAAAATTAGCATAAAATATAGAGGTCTTTCTATTGTTTTCATTTTCATTTATGGAGTTTTCACATTTTATAAAACTTATGTTAATATATTTGTATGTTTTTCTCTTATAAACCCACATGGTAGGTGACAAAAAAATCTCTGCCTCCTGTATCACCAATTTTTAGCCAAATCAATACATTTTGTACACGAAAAAGGTTCCCCAACATCATTAAAGATTTTTTATTTCTTTAAAGAAAATTGATTAAATTTTATTTGTAAATAGTATTTGGAAAATGTATATTTTGATTTCCATGTTTTCAACTAGCTAGATGAAATTTAAAGGCACTATTATAATCTATAGTTTACATAGATTACAAAAATGGAATGGTCATAAAGTATATTATGAATTTAGTAGTTAGCTTGTGCAAAACTTCACATATACATATTTGTCCAAGCTTTTCAACATCATTCAAGAGATAACAATATTCTTTTTTGGCAGGCCCACATAGTGAAGTCCAGAGCATTATACTAGGTCAGACAATTAGGTTTGCAAACTCATCCTAGAAAGAGTGCTACATACCTCATTGCTGAATATAATAATGGTCACCTCCAATTTACTTCTCTTGGGAAACTATTCAAGGACCTCGGGTCCTAGTCCGCCCTTGAGTTCACAAACGTAATTGTCACACCCTGTACAACTATAGCCATTCCAGAAAAAGAGTTCCAAAACTGCTTTGAAGGATGGACTAGGTGCTGGCCTCAGTGCACAGCTTTCCGAGGGAAATACTTCAAAGGTGACCATGGGGATGTTCAGCAATGAGGTGGCAGAACTTTTTCTAGGAAGAGTTCTCAAACTTAATTGTCGTACTTGTAAAACTCGATTCCATGAGAAAGTTAGTGAGTAACAAAGGTGTATTTTCTCAAACCCCATGCATTTAATTTTTAACATTTTTATGTTTAAATTAAACAAAACATATGTGCTTTTAATAATCACTCATCAAATACTTAGTATAAAGAAAGCATTTTCTAGATTTGAGAAATATAATATAAGGAAGGGTGCAAACACTGTCACTAAAGCCTAATTTACTGTAAATTTGCTTCTGGGCCATTTGTATCAGATTTGTGTGTTGATGAAAAAGAGAGGCTCTTGAATCAAAGGCTTAGAATCTGAAAGAGCAAAAGTCTGAAATTTATATTGCTTCCTTAAATCCCAGGTAATTCAAATGCACATTAAAGTTTGAGGGAAACTGGCGGTACTACCACATAGATGAAGACAGATGCCGTAGGAATTCTAGAAGAGAGCATTGCTCTTTTGCATTAGTTTAGAATGAAATGTCTCTGCCACAACTCTGAACTATGAATATGGATAATAGTAAAATTTTCCTGGATGATAACATGATTTAGAAAATTCAGAAGATATCTCCAAAATGTTCAATTCTTAGGGAGCTAGGGTCCAACCTCGTGCTTTCAGATGAATCTTAAACTCTTTCTGTGAAATGACCCAATAACTTTTGAAAATCGAATAGATATAGATCATTTATTTGCTTAAAGCAATATTTTTAAATGATAATGTTCAAAAAGTAGCATAGTCATGCTTTCATTGCTTGTACTTTTTTGGCATTAAAAAATTTATAAATGTTATGGGTACATAAGAGTTGTAAATGCTGAGAGGGTACATGGGATGTTTGGGTATAGACATCATCTCTGATAGTCAAAAAGGGGCAATCGGGCATTTTTTACTGGGAACAGTTGATTTTTAGACTTTCAAAAACTTAAATCACGAGGAACTTGGGTATGGAAGGCTGAAACAGAACATGAGCTAGAACTTTCTCATATAAGCCTACTACTTTTGAGCATCGTGACAATGGTTGCTAATTACATAGGATTTCAAAAGAATCTTTCCCTTTTCTTCTGGACACCAGCTAAACCACGTTTCCTAAAACCACGTGGTTTCCAAAAACCACGTTTGTTATTGATGGGATCTTGAAACTGAGTCCTAAAAAAGGACACACTAGAGGAAGGGGTGTTTGTTATTTCCAGGACAGGACATTCAAAACATCCGTGTGCTTCACATACTTTTCCACTTCTGGCTGAACAGACAGAAAATTCCTAGAACTAATTTGAAAGGCATGTATTGAAGATGTAGTCAAGGTGCCTTTCTGCTACCAGCTGTTTTTTTTCTGTTCTATAAACGTCCTTGTTTGAGTCTTACAACATGAAGAATCTATTAATGCAACCTAGCCTACACTGATGCAAACGAGAAACTAATTTAAGTAAATACTTAGTGAAGACCATCAATATTTTTGACGATAAATTTTTATAAGAAATAACTAAAGTATATTTACAAATTTTAAAGGAAATATTATATAATTTTGTCACCCTGAGTCATATGGTCTATGTTCATAAGAATTTTTAATATAGTAAAGAATTCTCTTTACTCTTAAGGATTAATTCTCTTTTACTGATTTGTTTGAATAATTTCATAATGATGGAAAGTATAATATTCTTTGAAATTGGTCTTTTTGATTTAAATTCCTTCATCAAATCGTATAGCAAAGGTCTGATATGAATATTTACTAAAGCTAAATTGCTGCGCAAGTTCTCGGAAGTCTGAATGTACTTTTGAAATATCCCTGAGTCCCTTGACTTGAGGATATTTTGATTTTGTGTGTCACCTTTTCAAAACAGATTCATCTCTTCCCTTGACATCTGTGGTAGTTAATAATTCATCCTCTCCATCTGAGGAATGATGGGCTCAGTGCTCTTCTTCAGTATTTCAGATATAACCTTTCTAGAGAATCCCATTACACATCTTATGACTAGGCTTTTCTATTGAATAGATAAAATAGTATTTGAAGGAACAAAATAAACTATAGTCTTTCAAAGAATAAGGTTTAATCTAATTTAAAAATACAGTTCCACATTGTCTTAACTAACCATCTTACCTTACCTCGTTTATATGAAAAAACATACAGTTTCCTTTTTAAAGTATGCTATCCTACTCATATGCAATCTTAGGACCACCGATATTACTGAGGAAATATTGCAGCAAAACAGAAACCACCATAGTTCTGGGGGAAAAGATCATGTATACTTGGTGGAAAATATGTTTTAAGATTATTTAAAAATATATATATTGGATTAAGTAAATTATGGTTCATTTGTGTATCTAAAAAACATCCAGATATTGATAACTATGTTTTCCAACAACTTTCATTTTCATTTAAAGGACTCAGAGTATGGGGTGGGAAAAAATACAGTTTAAAACCATATTAACTGTGTGAAGAAAAGAAAAATGGCATATGGAAAAAGTGAAGAAAATGAAGTACATACTTATTTTTCACTACTGGAGAAGTTTAGACATCTATTTTTTCTCTCTAATCATTTTTATATTTAAATATTGATTTATTATGTTATAATAAGCATACTGTTTGAAACAAAGATGTCTACTTTTGATAAGTTAAAGAAAATTTTCTTAAAACCATGTGTTTTCTTGTTGACTTATTGAATTTTTTTCCTATTGTTAATAATCATTTTAGAAAACATAGTGTATTAATTATTCAAAGATGAAATCTGCATTTTCAAATCAACAAGGAGTATTTCTGCAAAATGTGGTCAAACAAATAAATTTTAGTTGACTAAATGATTTACTCTGTAATCTTCAGTAAACCAAATTCCCTGATTTTTTTGAAATGTCTTTTCAAATTATATAAATTAAATGTGAAAATAGAGGTAAATAATATGTTAAGTATATTTAATTTTAGCATTAGAATGTAAAATATTAATCTTTAGAAATTAGTATGCTAATTGAACTAATTTTCAAATTAAAATCTTTAAATATTGAAATCATAAAGTCAGTAGTGAGACTGAATTCCCAAAGTTAGTCAAAAAACCTAAAAATATTACTCTAACTCCCCTCCTGCCTTTCCATGGAAAAACTGGCCATCACACTTGTGGTACATATTTGAAGGGTCAGGAGAAAACTTCTAAATACGGATCAAAAATGTTTTCACATAGTAAATGAGAAAATCTTATGAATGTTATGTCAATCAGGTTGATGAAAATATCTCAGATTGTATGCGAACCCCGCACACTGTACCCCATGATTGAACTAATGTACACAGCTATGATTCAATAAAAAAAAAAAGAAAAAGAAAAAGAAACTATCTTATCTACCTTGTCTGAGGGCAGGTCACAAGATCCCTGTTCCAGAGGGAGTCCTCCTCCTCCACACACCCAAGGAAAACATTGTGCGCTGGAGAGCCAAGAAATACCTGCCAGACAGACCCTGCTGGGTTTCCCTGCTCAGTCTGGCAGCATTAGAGAGGACCATTTACTGCAATATTATGTCTTCATGGCTGTCCGTACTTTGTTGAACTTAAGCATAAAAATGGGCAATTTCCCCTGTATCTTTGGGTATTCAAATTGAAGATTCCCGCATACATGTTAATGAATTTGTACACATTTTCTCCCATAAATCAGTCTCTTTTCAGTAATTTCTGTGAACTTCCATACGGCAAAAGGGAACTGGTTTTCAAGAATGCTTAAATTTTGTTTGTTTGTTTTTTGAGACAGAGTCTCACTACTGACTCTGGTAGAGTACAGTGGCGTCACAGCTCACAACAACCTCAAACTCTTGAGCTCAAATGATCCTCTTACTTCAGCCTCCCAAGTTGCTGGGACTATAGGCACCTCTTACAATGCCCCTCTATTTTTTTAGGGCCTGGGTGTAGGTTTCCAACTCCCAAACTCAAGTAATCCACCTGCCTTGGCTTCCCAGAGTGCGGACATTACATATAGATGGGACCCACTGAGCTCAGCCCCAACAATGCTTAATTTTACCTAAACATTCCAGTGAGAATTTAAATAAGCTAAGTATTAATTAATACTTAATTAATTGTCAGGCAGATTAGCAAATCTTGATACAATGTCCTTGTAAATTGCACTGTATGATTTTGGTCCTAAATGATCTTTCCAGCCATGCTTCCACTTTTTATAAGTACCAGACTAAGCTTTTGCTAACATAAATTATATTCTCTCATCCCTTTCTACATATTTTTCTTTTTTAATCATAGACTATTCTCTAAGTTTAAAAGTCGAATATGTATTAAACATGTGTCATATTATAATTGTGGATTGTTTTTCTTAAGCAACTTGCCCAAAGTTGGGTAAATATCAGGTTCTCACAAAACCTTGATCGACTTCTTCCAGGAGAAGTTAATTTAAATAGTCAATTGATAAAATTCGTGGAATCTCTGCTCTGTAACCATAGCAGGATTATGTTCAATTGCAGATGATTCCTAAAATAAGGGGCCAGTTAAGAGGAGTAATCATAACATATTTTATGTATTTATTTTGGAAGAAAAAGTCTATTTTAAAAGGCACACCTACAAAATAAAATTACTGAAAGACAAAATCATTTTGACCTCAAAATATGTCTTGAATTTTAAGTATGATAGAATTGTGTTTTCAATAATAGATGTTTTAATGCTTTTGTAAAATTAACTCAATGGAGCAGACACAGGCTAGCTTAAAAAATGTCAAGGTGGTACTATAGATTTTATGAGAATGTTTTGGGAAAGAGAAATTGAAGTAAAGTGGTCCATCTTGGATCCTACTCCTTTTAGCTGCGTGTGCTGTTATGATCCTGTCTCTTTATGATAGAGATGCTTTTTCTAAATTAGAACTAGCATCACGGACAAGTAAGAGGTTCTGCGTGATCCCCACCAATGGCTCTGCCTCATTCCATTTGTTTAATGATGGCTGCATGGAAGTTTACTTGCTTTCATAAGATATTTCCATCTGCATCCTTGAGTTTGGCTGAGTAAAATTAAAAAACACAGATTGTAACAGCTTAACAGTGGGGGAAGATCATGCCCCTATGGGCTTGCTTTTTATGTGATATTTAAAAAATACATATTTTACTGTTATAATTTTCAGCAAATAATATATACACATAAAAAGGTGGCAAAAAATAATTCCTGTTTGACCACAAATTAATCAGTAAATAATTGTTTTATCTCAAATTTATATTGTATTACTTCTATAGGTTACCCTATCAATAGCATTAAATCACAAAATACTAAAAATACCTACAATGTGCTTACACTATGGTAAAGAATTTGTGCTCATTCTCCCCTGGGAATTTATTAACTTAAGAGTTTGGGGGCAAAAAGCTGACTTGTTTTTAAATACGTAACTTAGCTATAAACACAACATCAACATAATTTTCATCATCAAGAAAATCACCCTCATGTCTTAAGTGTATTCCCCTTATTATCATAACTATAATAACAACAATCTATGCAGGATGATTTAAGTAGAATTGGACACTTCCAAAAATGTGCTGTTTATTAAAAAACTGTATATAAGGATATAGACAAAAATACCTCCCAACAGATATTTCTACAGTTTTAGACCTTCCTGATATGTGCCTCCCATGGCACAGGCACAGCAAAGCTGCATTCTGCTTCTAGGCAGAACTGTGGGAAAGTTTATGATGAATGCTTGAAATAGAAGTCATTCAATATCCTGTCATTTTTTTTTTAATGTTGGGAATTAAAGATGGTACAAGGATGATATTTTCCTTATCCATTCTTACATACTGACTACATACATTATCACATGTAAGTGTAGGGTACAATAATTTTCAATAAATCCTTCAACCAGATTTTCCACTATTTAACATTTTAGTATATTTTATCTCTCTCTTTCTCTTTCTCTCTTTCCTCCTCCAACCCTTTCTCCTCTCCTCCTCTCTCTATTTTGGGGGTGGGAAACGATTTGTGAGACGATTTCATATACTTCACTATTGCTAATACTTCAGCATGTATTTCATAAAAATAAACTACCTTCCAGGATAACCATCTCTATTAGGAAATTAGTATTGATTCTTTCTCTAAGTAGACTTTGATCAATAGTTAAGGACTGTCTGGCATCTTTTTCCAATGTAAAGTTACTAAAATTCCTTTCAAAATAATAAATACTATAAATATGAAGATGAGCTCTTCCCGTTAACAATTTTCATTCACAAATTTTTGCATCAGAGGGTGATTATGGCTAGAGTGAGCACTGCTTAAATTATTTCTGTTTTAGTTGACAATTAGAGATGATCTGATTGTACCATTCCTTCCGTGTTTATCAGTTTGTATTTTATTGCAGGGATTGACTTTTCTTTTTTCCTCATTCATAGTGTTTTGAACTCATGGATTCTCATTTTATTTGGTATTTATCTGTTACTAACATTATTTATTTTAGAACATTGAGTAAAGAATATTCTCTACTGGTTCTTCCTAACTTGGGCAGCAGGAGCCCTGTGGACCTGTGTGTCTTTCCCTTTTCACATGGTCTTATGTTTTATATGAGGCATTTTTATGAAGATTCCTGACTCATTTAGGTGGGAAATAATATTTATCCACCAATTCAGGACACTAGATATAATAATTCCTAATGAGATGCCAGTACTTTGCACAATTCAGAGGACAGAACTAAGAAAAGTATTTCATTAATCTTCAAACTTGAAATATTTCTGTACAGAGACCACATAGTTGCTTAATAAATGTTATAAATGTTTTTTAAAAAGTATTTCTATAAAGCACCGTAAGTTCCTACTTATACTGCACATTGAATCCTGCACAACATGACTTTTCTCCTCATCATCCCACCATTCTGAACTAAAAACTGTTTCCCTAACACAATAGATTGTCTCTCCCCTCATGCTACAAAACACATAAAAAGTCCTGTTGTTGTTGCCTTTTTTGGAGATGGAGTCTCATTCTGTCACACAAGCTCGAGGGCAGTGTCATCATCATAGCTCACAGCAACGTGACATTTCTGCATTTAAGTGATCGTCCTGCTTCAGCCTCCTGATAGCTGGGACTATAATCACCCACCACAATGCCTGGCTAATTTTTCTGCTTTTTAGTAGAGACAAGGTCTCGCTCTTGCTCAGGCTGGTCTCCACGTCCTGAGCTCAAGGGATCCCCCCAGCTCAGCCTCCCAGAGTACTAAGATTACAGGTGTGAGCCGCTGCACCCGGCCAGAAAATGTAGTATTTTGAATTACTACTCAAACACCTTTCCGATAATATGTCTACAAGTAAAAGTTTTAAAATCTGCCATTCTTCCCACCAAGAGTGACTATATACAAGTTTTATGATATTTAATGGCTTGATGTGTATAAAAATTGACAGAATTATACACTTAAGATGCATACATTTTACTACAGGAAAATTGTTCCAATAAATGTCTTTCAAAAGTTTTTTTTTAGTATCTTTCTTTAGGGATACTAAGCTGACAATATGATAAGCCATTAGATCCCTTGATTTTTATTCATGTTTTATTGCAGTGTTTCTTTATTCTTTAGAAACTTTTGAATATACGAAACATTAGCATAGTGTCCTGTTCAAAATTACATGAAGGACATATTACAAGAAGTCCCTTTCCTGTCCTGATTCCTTTCACTATCCATTTAACTCCTGCTGGAAAGCAATATAATAATTTTAAATAAATATTCTGAATTTTTAAAATAATGCGAGCTCACATATTTGTCTTCGTATTCCTCCTTCCTTTCCTCCTGTATTCATATACCTACCCCAGTGTGCATGCTTCTTCTTTTCATCTTTGTTATCTGTGCACGTAGGTGTGTGCAGATATAGTTGTGAATATAATATGTATATGTTTTAAATAGGTACACCTTTTAGTAATAGCGCTTGTATTTTATGTTGCATACGTTTTTCCAGTTCGTTATGTTTTTACTGAATTTTTCCAATGCTCTCTTCCTCTTCTCTTCCTCCTCCTCTTTCTTCTTTGTGGTTTTATGTATCAAATACATTGTTTTTTATTGTGTTGGATTTTTCCTCATAGAAAATGGTTTCACAATTATGAAGAGATTCGTCAATGTTTCTTTCTAGCACATGCAAAAATTCTTCCTAATTTACTTCTTTCTTCAGCCATATTCTGAGTTCATGTTCTTTCTTCCTTTCTTTTTTTTTTTTTTTGAGACAGAGCCTCAAGCTGTCACCCTGGATAGAGTGCTGTGGCATCACAGCTCACAGCAACCTCCAATTCCTGGGCTCAAACCAGTCTATTGCCTCTGCCTCCCAAGAAGCTGGGACCATAGGCATCCACCACAATGCCCGGCCATTTTTTGGTTGCAGCCGTCATTGTTGTTTGGTGGGCCTGGGCTGGATTCGAACCCACCAGCTCAGGTGTACGTGGCTGGCACCTTAGCCCATTGAGCCATAGGCGCCGAGCCAGTGAGTTCATTTTATTTTATATTTGCATGTGTAGGACAAATTTTATCTACTTTTTCAAAATCTATCCAGTTGCTCCAGGACCATTGGATAAAATGTCTATTATTTACCAAGGGATTTGATACACCAATTTTTATCAGACACAAAACTTTCTCATACATTCATTTCTGTTTCTGAACTTCTGATTCTATTTCTTTGGTCTGTCTAGGAGGACATCCAAGGCACAACATTTTAGTTATAGAGAATTTGAAGTGCATTTTTACATCTGGCAGAAATTGCTGCCCTTATTATTTTAAGATTTTTCTACTAATTCTTGCAATATGTATCTTTTGCTAGAAATGTAGGAATATATTTATTTCTCTCTAGAAATAAATGTTGTTAATGCTTATTGTGATTGTGAAACACATTCACTTTACTTGTGAAAAACCGACATCTTCACAGTTTTGTTATTCTATAAAAGAATAAGGAATATTTTTTGCTTTTCTGTGTCAACGGTACTTCAAAATTTGATTCTGAAGTATTTTGTCTTTGTTATTTTAAATGTCATGTTATTTCCTTATAATGTTTAATATTATGTTGGTATGACAGACATGACTATAGGGAAAACAAAAGCAAAAGTGTCTTGAGTGGCAGTGAGTGAGTCACTATCAGATATTAAGGCCAACTGGAGATTGATCTTGTGATTATTTTTTTCCAAAGGGGTACAAAAGTGGCCTTTTCATCATGGAGAAGGGAGGAGATTTACTGCTATCTCTTTTTTTTTGTGTGTGTGTGAGACAGAGCCTCAAGCTGTCACCGTGGGTAGAGTGCTGTGGCATCACAGTTCACAGCAACCTCAAATTCCTGGGCTCAAGCCAGTCTCTTGCCTCTGCCTTCCAAGTAGCTGGCACTACAGGTACCCACCACAATGCCCAGCCATTTTTTGGTTGCAGCCTTCATTGTTGTTTGGCGGGCCCGGGCTGGATTAGAACCCTCCAGCTCAGGTGTACATGGCTGGCGGGCTGGCATCTTAGCCCATTGAGCCACAGGCACTGAGCCTACCTGCTATCTCTTGCTTCTTCTTAGTCAACATTTTCCCCGTGCATGTGAATCATACTTTAGCCTCCACTTCCCTTTCTAGTTTTTCTCAACCTTGATCAGTGATTTGACCGGCCTCAGAAGTTTTAATATGATCTGTATCATAGGTGACTTGAGGTCAGTAGAAAAGTGTGTAAGCTGAACTTAAGGTATTCTCTCTGCCGTGCCTAGCTCAAGAAACTTGGAATTACTCAACAACAGAAACAGGTAGCCACCAAGCCTAGAAGATATTGCCAAGACTTCAGTGAAAAGTGAGGGCAAGATGATATAAGGAGAGAAATTTCTGATAGATAGTTCACTTTTTGCATCACAGAAATTTATGTCTGTTCTTCCACTATGTCATGCTTTCCAAGCTATGATAGGATGCCTTTCTATTAATGAATATAAGATGTCTCCTTCCTGCTCCAGAGGAAGGAAAAGCACACAGAATTACCTTCAAAGTAGTAGTCTGCCTGAATTTATAAAAACCAACAAATAGAAAACAAAAAATTTGACATCAGGAGGTTTGGTAGCTTTAAATAATGCCGCAGTAGCCAGTCCAGAGGCTATAACTGACATTTGTCATCTTATTTCTCCACTTCCCTTACTAGTTTTTCTCATCCTCGATCAGCGTTTTGGCCGGCCTTAGCCGTTTGTCTTGTAGTGAGGCATGAGTTCCTTCATGGATAACCTTAGCTCTCAGCTTCTTTGCCCTCCTTAAGCAACCATTTTTGAAATTGCCTATTTACAATTATCACTGGAAATTTCAAGATCCACCACCATTAATCTCTGGATTCAAGAAGGGTTTCTCTTGTTGGTTAGTATCCTAACTTCTTTGTCAGATAGGACAAAAAGCTCAACATATCCAGAAAAAGTTTCATCTTCAAGTTTAGTGTGATAATTATTCAGTCTTAGAAAGAACATTATTATTTTGTGGAAATAATTAACTCAAGCTGATAGAGTCTAAGGTTATGGAACTAAGAAGCATAAATTCCAGAACTGTGTCAGTGGGAATGATGGTGGGACAGCTAATGTAGCACCCTACATTACCAGGTGTTCAGGAGATATACACCTTCCTGGAGGGTCATCTCCTAATACTACACAGTATTTAAGTTGAGTTGGCTGGCATCTTAGCTGGGCCTTGATTAGACTGCTCTATTATGGTCAATTATTTCTGAACACTGAGGCATATTGTACTGTGTGTGACACCACTATCAACAATCCCTTGTCCCAACTGTTCTTTGGTGAGTTAGTATTATATAGAATTCCATGTTGATAAGTGAAACGTTTTCTAAGAAATGACATAATGTTAAAGGTGCCCCTGAGAAAGGAAGGTAAATATCCGCCAAAGTAGTTACCGATTCTGGTAAGAAAGAACGGCTGTCTCTCAAAGGTCTCCATTAAGATCTCCAGGCCACGGAACCTCTGGCTGTCCTCCCAGAGTAGGTTGCCATATAGAAAGCTCAGCTGACTTATTGCTACTGCTATATGCCCATATAGCAGTCACACGTGTAGTTAGATATTCGTTAATGATAAGTAGTCCATATTTTTAGTTCCACAAATAGACTCCATCTTTAGCCCATGTTTTTCAATGTTGGGAGACTGAGGAGAGAGTCCTCTTCCCATCCAAAGAATGCAATATGTCCACCTGATTTTCTAAAAATTGTATTAGTTTCCTGTGTTGGCTGTAAACAACAGACATGGTGGTTTAAATGAATGGAATTCATTCTCTAATAGTTTTTTTTTTTTTTTTGTAGAGACAGAGTCTCACTTTATCGCCCTGGGTAGAGTGCTGTGGCGTCACACTGCTCACAGCAACCTCCAGCTCTTGGGCTTAAGCGATTCTCTTGCCTCAGCCTCCCTAGTAGCTGGGACTAC
>CAUYON010022417.1:0-67389 GCA_963573935.1 Arctocebus calabarensis | reverse complement strand
CCCAGGCCAACAATGACAATATAAGAAAATATAGCTGGGTGTTGTGGTGGGAACCTGTAGTCCCAGCTACTTGGGAGGCTGAAGTGAGAGAATTGCTTAAGCCCAAGAGTTAGAGTTTCTATGAGCTGTGAGTGACGCCACAGCTCTCTACCAAGGGCAACATAGTGAGACTGTATCTCAAAAAAAAAAAAGAGAGAGAGAGAGAAAGAGAGATGATGGCCACCCACTCAGAAAGAATAATTATCTGAGAATGCTTACTTGTGATTTTGCACAAATATTAGTAAGTGGTAAATGAAGGAAAGCCAAGAAAATTAATAAAATAATCAGACCACTAGAGAGAGAAACGTATGAGAGAACTTCCCCTTGGCAAAATGCCAAACATTTTTAAATGCCGATGGAGGAAGAATGGTGCAGGAAAAACCTTGGTCACCAGAGACGACCACAGATATCCCAGAAGAAGCCCAAGAGCTGCCGTGTAGGAATGACCTCAGACGATGAGCAGAAACCAGGGGCCTGAGGCTCCGAGAGGGCAGGACATCCCGGCCAGTGCAGCGACCAGCGGGTGACCTTCACTTTAACTCCACGCTTTACTTCATGGAGATTCTGTCGGTTTAAGATGTGGCAATGTCAATTTTGTTTTAACAAATGTGATTTAAAATAAGCTCACGTCATAAAATAAAGGAATACAGGGTGAGCCGCGTGTTGGCGGCAACGCCGAGTCTCCTTCTTGGAGGGGACTCCTCCCATGGTCTGCCACACAATTATGGTAGCGCTCGAGGCCTGGCAAGAAATCTCATTCAGAGGCTTCACAGCGGGGAGCCACGTGCAGCCGCTCGGGCCACCAAAGGAGACTGAGGCTTGGTCATGACTGAGGACAAACAAGGAAAAATAGAGGGGAAATCAGACACTGAAGCACAGCCCCGTCGTGCGACTATTGTGCAACTGGAGGAGTGTGGCTGAGGGGACTGCGGGGACAGAGGCAGGAGCAGAGCGGTCCAGCTCGGTGGGCATCGTGCTGTGAGGTCCTCTGCTCCCCAGCCTCCAGTGGCAAAGGCCGGTGCTGTCACTTTCAGAAACCCTGCTCCCCTCTACCCCTCACTCTCACACTGGATCTGGAACTAGAATGGGAAAGGGGGACAGAGGGACAGGTTAGGAGCCTGATCTGGGGCTGAAGCTTGCTGCTTGCAGGCAGTACAAAGACCAGCTGTCTGGAAATGCAGACTCTCAGGCCACCCCGGACCCATCAAGCCACCCACTGTGTGCCTACACAAACCTGTCGGACTGCTCTGGACACAGCCAGATTTGACATTCTTTAGGCCCAGGTTGACTGGACCTCAGCGCCTACAGCTCAGGGAGATTCTGTGGCATCCTGTGCTACTGCCCTTTCTGCAAAGTTCTAAAAAATGTATTATCACATAATACAAGAAAGTATCAAACCTTTGACATCTGATGGATTTGCATCAGCAGTTGGAACTAACTAAGCTGGAATTATAATTGCTATCCATTTTCTTTGGCAAGAGAAATTGTCGCTATTTTATTCACCCAAGTCTTTCCTTTCTATTCCTTGGAACCAACTATCACAACCTTCTAACTACATAGTAGAAGAAATCTGTTAACTACCGCTCCCTACCTGAAAGGGAATTAATTCCAGCTTCACAATAAACTTTCGAAGAATGTCACCATATCCTTCTTTGTCATGCCTCCTGTTAAAAGGGATGAATGACAGAGCCTTCCCCTTGGCCATTGTCTACAAAAATTACTTAGTGATCATTCAAAGGGCCTTATAACCATCTCTACAAATTATCAGGAGAATAGGCTCATCAGATCAAAATAGCTGTTATAACGAGAGTAGCCTAACCAGATGAAGTGGTACAAAATACACGGACACGCCCATCATTTCGTACACTGGCTCTCCTGCTCCGAGCTATAAATACCTTCCAGGCCCTTTGGAGTCTACGGACATGAACATGCTGCCACTTCCTCTGTTAATCTCGCATTGTTCCCTGGTCTGGCCCAGTGCCACAGTGGAAAAGTTGTTATGCTTGTTGAATTTTACATGAGTGCTTTCCACTGAATGATTATTGCTTCCTGGGGGGCTGAGAGCTAGCCCTAACTTTAGCCATAGGCTTCCTCCTTCGGTTGTTAGATTGTATACATTTATTGCTGAAAATTAAATCTGAGACATATATCCATCTCAGTAAATGGAACACTTAGTTCTTCCTCTGTGTCTGATGAGACGAGGGTGATAGAACATCATCTTATTTGAGAAATCTTGCTTTCCTGGATGACAGAATACTCATCCTCAAATTAATTGTGCTCAAATTATTCCCCATATCTAAACTAGGGACAATTCCTCAGATGTGGATCTTAGCCAAAAAATTCCTTATACTCTTCAAGTTATAATTGCCTCATTACACCAGAGTGTGCACATTTTAGTCGTGAAAGAAATGACTGTTTAGCTTGGAAGACTTTTCAGTCTAAGAAGATAAAAGCCGGGTGTGCAGTGTGGGGGTTCAGGAGAGCAGGAGTGGCCTCCAGAAGATGAAGTGTTAATGTCCCAAAGATGGAGACCAGCTGCTCTGCATCCAGGCTGAGAACAGACCCAAGGACATGGGCTCACAGGCACCAGCAAAGCTTGGGGGGCTGTGAGGAGCCATCACGACAGAGAGCTGACACCAGCGGGGTGGAGCCATTCAGATTTCTAGAAGAAACTGGAAAAGGGTTCTGAAGATCGTTGTATGTGTGTCGTAATTATGATCATTCCTAATTATACTGTTAGGCTCTTCAATTTCAGGGTACGTTATTGCTGTCCTTTTCTGGAACTCTGCTTTGTGCCTACCCACGTAAAGCCCCTTGCTGAGAGTGGTGCTGCAGAATCTCCTCCGTTCCCTGGTGCCATGGGAAGAGCAAGGTTCATGGGGCCTGCAGACTCTGGGTTTACATTCCAGTTTTGCAGCTTGCCACCTTTGTTACCTTAAGCCCATTATCCAGCTTCTCTGAGTTTAATATACTTAACTTTGAAATATATATATATAGCTACCATTGAAGAAAATCATGAATATAAGTTTCCTAGTACAAGAGCAGGTACATTTTAAGCATTTAGTAATAACATTGGGAACTCATTTTTATGGCATGTGAGCCTTATCCATGCAAGGGACTGTTGAGTCTTTTATCTGTCATACTGAAACTCTATTCCTGTTTTGCAAAACTCTGGGAAACTGAGGCACAAAGTAGTTAAGTAACTTGCATAAAGATAGAAAGCCCACACGTGATGAGGCGGTTATGTACTGAACACATTTATTAGGTTTAAGAACTTGAGCTCTTCCTGCTGCCTCAAATAGTATGAAACAAATTAAGGATACTGAGAATGCTCGTGTCCATATGGACCTCTTGTAAAATCCATAGTTTTTAAAACTCAGGCTCTCACAGTGTTCTCAGGTCTTACCTATATAGATGCATTGCATTTCCTCCTTCATTTCTGGGGGGATATCCAATCTATTTGGGGAGCTCTCATCACTAAGTTAGGATACTCCAGTAACTTTGCTTGAAGGATATTTCAGAAACTATCAAAAACCCTTTGTAATATGGGGAAATATTTTGAACTTATTTTAGATATACAAGCTTTTTTGTTTTTACCAATGTCTAATATTTTATTGATTTATTATTCAACAAACATTTGTTGGTATCTATGTTCCGGGTAAAGTGCCAGATGCTGGGAATTTCTGCTTTAAGGGTGTTCTGCCTGGTGGAGAGGAAGGCATCAACAAAAGGTTGTGATGTAAGAAGATAAGCATTGTCATATAAATGGTCATAAAGCTCGAAGAGAGTGAATTTGGAAAGCCAGTGACATTTGAGTGGATTTCACATACTGCAGGACAGCAGTAGATCAATTCAAAACCTTGGTAGAAATTCTAAAAAGTCTAAGATAATTACCAAGGCACATTTATAGAATGTCTCAATCTGATGAACTTTAATTTGTACTCATGTATCTTAATGACAGTAAAGTATTTTAATCACAAGTGAAATTAGAATGCTGAGAACAAAGTTGAATATATTATAAAAACATTACCTCTAATTTTTCATTAAGCAGTTATATTAATGAACATACCTTTTCTTTTAGAAAGTTAGCTGTTTAAATTGGGAACACCAAGAAACTGCTTGTCTATAGACCTACAAATGGAGGAGGGAAATAGGGGTAGATTTGCTTCCTCAGATAGCCAACCAGAACATCTTAGAGGGCATGACTCATTCACATTTTCTCCTTGCAAGATGTTTCTACATGTTAGCTGTCTTGGAAGCTTGCAGTCAGCTAAATTGGTGCTTTTATAACTTTAGAATGCCCTAATCAAGCTATCAGCCATTTCTTCATATTTATAAATTGCTGTTCCCAATAATTTTGCCTCTGAGAAATATGTACTGAGATATCAAAAAAAAAAAAAAGCAGAATATCAATTAATTGTCTGAAGATTGTTTTCTCCACCAGATCACTATCCTTTTAAGTATTTCCTAAACATACAACATAACACACAGAGAAAGGAATACGAGCACTAAAAAAGTAGCATTGATATTTGTTTCTGGTCATCTGCTAAGGGCCTGTCACTAATTTCTTTGATATACTATTTCTGGCTTTTATTTGTATTACAAGGACAACACAAGAAAAAGAAATGATTCTGTAACAGCTGCTCATTCCACCAGAGAGAAGTGATGAAAGTCACAGGACCTATCTTCCTAACGGGTTTGGAATTGGACCTTGGCATTCTCATGGTCCCTGTGATGGCTACTATGTCCACATGTGACTTAGTACATGTGCATTTAATGCCACACACTTGTATACAGTCATTTTATATTTTCTCAAGTACGTATTAGATTTGGGTGGGGGCTTGTTCAACCTGTTCAAATGCTATAAAAGGAATTTTTAACTTTCCATTATTTAGTACTGTTCCCATTGCCAAACATATCACTTATTTTATGTCACTAGATGTGGCATTTTCTTTGCATGGTTTAATTTTCCAACTTGTGTAATTCAGAGTAAATCCATTTTCCTTCTGTTCTTTTCATGCAGTTTTTCTACTATTTTCTTTTATATCTCCTTAAATAGTTCTTTCAAAAATCTTAAACTGTTCCAGTAGCCTATGTGATAAGTAATTGTAATTTGCTTTTCTAAAGTCAATATAATAAAGTCAACATAAATAAAAAGTTTTGAAAGGTATTTTTGACTATTAATAATATGACTATTTTAGCACTCAGAAAGTGTGATTTCTTTTGTTAAAATGATATGCTAACAAACTACTGTCATAGGCTGTCTTTTCTGATAAATCTGTGACAGATTTATCTTAAGAATAAAAAATACTAGCAGTTTACTTTCTTATAATCGAACACATAATATAATGCATAGTAAAATGTATAGTATACATAATTTTTTTTTCTTAATAACAAAAGGAATAATTCCTTGGATAATGGTTTGATACTAGTCATGGAAAAGTAAAGTCTCTGGAAATAGTAAACAAACAATAGATTTTCAATCAAAAATGTTTATTGTAAAAAAGACCTTGAAAATTGTTTTTTAAAAAAGAAGTATTGAGTTCACAAGTCTTCAGATTGTTTATAGACAAAGGTATAGACAACATTTCACTTTCATACACAACTCATTCAATCATATAAAAATAAACACAAATTTACACAGACTCATCAACTATACAATTAATTAAAAAAAGGCACTTGGCATAGGTGTTGTATTATTGCATTTTTCATCTGCATTTAAAATGGTTTAAGTACATTACTGAATTTCTAAGAATTGTCTCTTGCACTTATTCCCATCTTTAATATCTTTAGAAAATCATTAGAGTTCTTTTAAAAAATAAAAAATAAAGCATGCACCAGGAATGTTCAAAGTTAATCTTTCCCTCCCCCCCTAAGGCACATACTATTTATTGGCAAAAACAAAACAAAAAATACTTTTAATACATTCGCTTGTTCCTCGATCTTTTCTCTCTCTCTTAAAAATATACTTTAAAGCATTACAGGTAATTAAAAAAAAGAAGAAGAAGAAGGCTTTAGTTCAACAATGGCAACCAGACATCAGACATGGAATGAAGTAAACTTGGAATACTTTATAAGGCACCTGAGATAGTGTCTGGCAGATTCTCTTCCTAGAGGAAATTCCATTGCAGACTCTACTACAAAGCAATACTGTTCTTTTCAGTTGAAATGATTTGGCAGCAATGTAAATCTTTGCATTCTCTCTTAGCAAGAAAAGATGCAATGTGCTTTTCACTTCATCTTTGAAGAGAAAGGTTCTTATCTTTTATTCTCTCAATCTGTCAGTAAATATATAGTAATTTTCAACTTCACATGGAAAGGATTAACTTTAAACACATGGATTCCGTGCTCTCCTAGCTTTCAGTGTGTGCTTGTATGTATGGTGTGTGCACCTGTGTGTGTGTCTCTATACATATTATTTGGTCGGTAAGCACAAGAGAAAACGCCTTTGGACTTTAATTTGTCATTTGGCTTCGGAGTGAAGAAATGCATTCTGTTCGAGTAAACATTGATTGCGTCACTCAGTGCGCCACACAGCAGCCAGATTCCTCATGTTTGTGCAGAAGAGACATTCTGGAGAAGGTTTTGGAGCAGTTTTTGCACTGGTATTTCTTTACATCCGAATGGGTCTGCAGATGAGCTCTCAGGTTTGACCTGTCTGCAAATGCTCTGTTGCAGTGAGGGCAAGAGAAAGGCTTCTCCCCTGGGGATGAGGGTGGGGGGTGAAAAAGAAAGACAGTGTTTTCAGAGGAAACATAAAGTCGAATAACATTAATAAAAATCAGTCACATGTTGCCCCCGCCCAAAAATGAGAAACAGTAAAACTTGATTAAAAGTTCCCATGATAGATAACACGTGGCCCTTTAAGGTAAATTTGAACGTTGCGTAAACAATCATGCACTGAATATCATCCCAGCGGCTAGTCAGGCAGAAATAATGCACATAGTTCTAGGACGTTCACTTATTAAAGCTCTCTGTTTCGGCAGGTGCAGCTAATGTTTGGTGTTGCCCAACATTTCCCAGCACCTCCCCTTTTCCCTTTTTCTCTCTTCTTATGACTAAGGAAGTGTAAGTGCCTTGACACCTCGCAGGATGATTTTGTGCTAGGAATAAGAAATCCAGCACCGAAAGGAAATAAAAAAGACATAGAGCACATTGGGTTCAACTCTGCAACTTGCTAAGGGGTAAATAGATATCACGGCAAGAATGTAACTAACAGAAAACTATAGGAAAACCCTTCATCTATTTACCAAATCAATTGATTAAGATAGCAACATTTGTATTTGCTGATTACTGGGGGCAGTTCCACAGAACACACATTCAGGCACATCTTGATTTTCTAACTGATCTTTGAGACCAAACCTTCTGAATCTACTTTCCAAAGTCTAAATGCTGTTTGCAGTTCCTGGAGCAGAGGTTGTTAGCAAGAAATGGAGCACTTTGTGCTCTAACAACTTTCTGAGTAGTCAGGAAGTAGCTATCAGGGACCATCCATCACTGAAAGCACTGTGTCACTGCTTGCAAATCCCACAGCCAGCCCAGAGCTCCGTTCTATCAGAGATTAACATTCCCAGCTGTGGTTTTTTTTTTTTTTCCTTACCAGTATGAGTTCTAATGTGTCCTTGAAGCAACCAGGGTCTGGAAAATGCCTTTCCACAGATCTTGCAGACACAAGGTAATGTGTGGGTCCGAATGTGCATCTTCAGGGCACCCAGACTCACGTACTCCTTGTCACAGTACTTACAGCTGAAGGATTTCCGAGACTGGGCATCACAGTGCAGCTGCTTATGTTTGGCCAGCCCAGAAAAAGTCGAATAGTTCTTATTGCATAAATTGCACTGAAACTTCTCAGCTTCAATGGCATGGGGGTCTGAAAGCTTGGATTGTAGTCTTTCCTCTTCATCACTAATGGGGCTTTCTGAGCCACTGTGGTCCTTGGATGAGGTGTCAGATGGAGGAGGGGGACTCACTCTCCCCAGCGACGAGGGGTACCCGGAGAGAGGGGAGAGGCCAGTAGGCAGTGGGCAGTGGAATGGAGCCGGGGTAGTCCACACAGTAATGGGGCTGTATGCTCCTGAGCTGAGGATCTCCGGCTGTGGGATGACAGGCATGGGGTAGCTCTCGTAGAGATACGGGGAAATGATCACTGAAGGAAAGAAAAGGAAAGGAACAAAGATTAAGGTAAAGCACCTGAAATATCCACATACACACGCACACACACTGTTTTCTACTGAAGAAGACAGACTTACTGAGAAGGTCAAACGCACGAGTAAAACATTCATTTCCCGGCTGGCGTCTGTGGGGTTATTGTACCCAGAGCACATACAGTCTGACAGCTTTGCAGAGTCAGGGGGAGAGGCCAAGCCAGCCCCTCCACTGTCCTCACCCAGGGGGAATAACCTGGACAGTATTTTCAGCCAGAGAAAAGCTGTTTTCCATTTTATGCGTGGGCTATTTGTTTGTATTATGACCATGAGCACAAAGATATGCTTGCATCAAGCTGCCTTCTAAGGGGAAGGAGGCTCGTTCAACATGTGCGTGAAGTCTGCCGCTCACCTTCACACTCACATCAGGAGCCTACACAAACTTTAGAAAAGGAACTTGCCAGCGTCGAGTAAAAATTTCCTTGTCAGTCGTTAAGAGCTGAAAAAGTTTTGAATTAAAATTTGCTCTTAAATGATCAACAGAATAGAAACTCTCTTTGGGGACGCTGTTTGAAAAGGAAAAGCAGCTGAGTCTTTAGCTCTTTTGTACCAGGCTTTGAGTAGCAACACTTAGATTCTCAAATCTGTACGTTTGAACATGTATAGATACATAGTTACAGATAGACTTATTATCATTATTATTTTTTTACCTGTGTGTGTGTCCAGTTCGCTGTAGTTTGGCTTTTTGGAGGCGTTGAAATGCTTCTTGACCAGGAAGGAGCGCGGCATCTTGCCGGCGGGTCCGGCGGCGCGGGCGCGGATAACGGTCCAGCGGGGAGGACGGGCCGGGCTCTACAGCATCGCGGCCGCGGGGCTGGCCAGGGCGGGCCGCGCAGGTGCGGCGGACGGCGGGCGCCTCTCCGGTCGGTCGCCGGGCTCCTTTACCGACTGAGCCCGCCGGGGCGGGGAGGGATTTTTCCCCTGGCTTTTGCAGGAAGGATCCAATCACAGCCGAGCGGTTCAGATTTCAGCTCCTCCCTCTGGGACAGCTGCGAACAGAGGAAGAATCTGTTGTCAGACTAAATTATTCTGGTTCAAAATGGACTGTTTTTCAGGATTTCAGGGAAGAGAAAAAAAAGTGTTTAAATATTTTCGGGAGAGGTAATTTCACTGCTTTAGCGGCGCCAGTTGTCCGCGCTCTCCGAGAGCCGGTGGGTCGCGGGGGCCGGATCCCTGCCCGGGCCGGCCTGGCGTCCAGATGTGGGGGGCAGTGGGGGGGACAGCGCCAGGGGACAAAGTGTGCGCCCGGGAAGGCTGGGCCGTCCTGCGACACCAGGCCCGCCGCCGCTGTTAACGAGAGCCTATATTTGGAAGCGGCGTTTGGAGAGGTTCGACTTACACAGGGCCCAAATAATTAACTCCTGGCTCTTGAAAAAGGCCCGCTGCGGAGACAAAGGGCCGGCGAGCGGAGGCCGCGCCCCCGGCGGGGCTGCCCGGCCTGGGCAGCGCTGGCCGGGGCGGGACGGCGCTGGGGTCCCCGGGGCTTCCGCAGAGCCCGAGGCGGCGCTTCCTCGGGGAAATCAAGTAATCATGTCACTGTATTAGTTATGGTGGCGAGAAAGAAATGCTTTGTAGCCCTTCAAAAACCGGCTCATCAGAAGAACTGGAAAACTGCAAAGATAAAAAGGACCTGGCCGCGAGGTGGTGGTGGTGGTGGGTAAACTGTCATTTGGAACCCTGCAAATGGTCTCACAAACAAAAAGTTGGTACCCTTTCATGCGTCACGATGTATTTCTGTGGGGAAAAAGCGTGCCTGGGTGTTAGAGACAATTATTAATCCAAATGTTCACCCGCTTTTCCTGGTGCTTCCTGCTTCTGTACAAAGTCATCAAAATCCACGTCGTTATCTGCCAGTTTCTTGTAATATGTTAAAATATATAAAGAGACTCTCGTGAGCGCTGCTTGATTCAAGTTTTGAGAAGCTAGCCCGGTAACCAGCAAAGCCGTCTTGATGCTGTACATGGCATTAAATCTAAAATCACTGCAGGGTGGCTCATTTGTAAAGTAAAAATGTCACCCATATTTTTACGCATCTCTATCCATTTCAGATTTTTATCTCCTACCTTTTGCTTAGAGATTAAGGAAGAATTTGCATGAAAACTACTCTTGATGCTAACAGGTGTGGAAAGAAAAAAGTGAAGAAGAAAATAATAGTAGTGATGTCAAGACTTGTAAGAGAAAAGTACATTGTCAGGCTGGGTCGCTTCTTGCTCTTGAAGTGTGAAAATAGGAGTGTGTGTGGGAGGGGAGAGGGTCAGCGTCTCCCCAGCTGATTCCAGAGATTCCTCTTATGTCTTCCACCTGTCGCTAATGTAGGTGTCAAACAGGGAATGGCAGGCAGACGAGCCCTTATGTTAAGGGATCTCTATGTGTATGGAGACACACCTTTGATTTCTCCTCCAACTGTAACTGGAGGGAACCTCAGAGCCAGTTTTCGTGTGTTTTCAGATTTGGGCACATAGGTTTATTAGAACTCATCCTCTTTACCCTTTCCGCTCCATTTCCTGAAAAACTGCGCATTTTTTTAGAGGTCGTGTACAGAAAACACACATTGTGTGGCTTTTACTTCCTCCCTCTGGGGCACCTGTCCTCAACAGAGAAGAGAGGGGACGTTGTGGTATTTATTTGCTGGTAGTTAAAAAACAAGACAATCTACTAAAATATCTATTTAAAAACTCTATTTAAAAAGCTTCACAGCAATTCCCTATGTCTGGAAAAAAAAAAAAAAGCCTGAATTTGGATTTCAAAGGCACAACCTGGAGAGCCCCTCTGCAGGAATGGGGGCGCACGAGTGTGCGTCAGGGCGCCGCGCCCCGGGCAGCGGACGGCGCTGGGCTGGTGCGGGAGGCGAGCTGGACAGTGGCACGCAGGCCGGTGTGAGGTCTGGACGTCGTCTGAGGAAGGGAGAGTCCGCGCGCTGATGGCGTGAGTCACGGACTAACAGGTGCTTTGCTCAGACACAGCGGAGGGCACTTGGCGCCAGAACCGGGTGGTGAAAACGCACGCAGAACAGTCAAGGCCACACCCAAAGGTCAGCTGCCGGGACTCTGCAAAGACAAGACAGAGGTTTCCTTTTCTTCTGCCAGCCGGAGGGCTCACATGTAGGAGCTGGCTGCGCTCGTTGACTAAAAATACTTTCACTTGTCCAGGGACAGACATTTTTGCAAAGAAAATGGGCCCCAGATTTTAAATGTTCAATTTTGGAATCAAATAGAAATCAGTCAGTGACTGAGAGGGGAAAACATGGGCAAAACAAACACAAGTGTGTTCTCTAATGTGAGGCATCAATCTGAGTTTGGATTGGCCTTACCTGGCGAGGCTGATTGGAGTAGTCCTAAAAGGAAATGGTGCTTGTCCCGAGAGTCACTGTGGACGCAGCCAGCCTAGGGGGAGGCGCGGGCAGGCAGGCACAGGTTCTGCCCTCCAGCTCCCCGCAGTCTGACGTAGGGTAGGGAGAAATGAGGAAGCCTGGTGGCATTAGGGAGGCTTAAAAAACCCTGCTCTCCAGGCCTTCACACTGCTCCGGGTCCTTTCTCCTTCCTGATTTCTGGGGATTGATTCTGTGGTCCCGAGGGACCTCAGAAGCCCAGGGAATCTAATTCCCTAATTGCCATGACACCAAGTCCCTGACAGTCTCATTTCCTCTGTTTTCTGTAGAAGCTGACCAAGATAACTTGTGAACAACTTCACTAATTAAAGGTCTGGGAGTTCAGGGCAGGCTCAGTCTTACCCACAGGCTCCCTGGAGGGGTGGGGTTCCTCCTGGCCCCACACTTTTTGATGCATTCTTGCCTTGCCAAATAGGGAAATAAATGAGATTCACAAGCTTTGGGAATGCACCTTGGATCTGTTGACTTTGCACAGAGATTTGTGCACATTTGGCTGTGTAGGAGTGTAAAAGGCAGTGTAGGTATTGACCGGCAGATTTAGAAAACAGAGTGAGTGTAACAGGGAGGAACCACAGTGTAGCGGACGCTGAATACCCCATCATGTGCTGGGTCCTGCTTCCTAAACGAACAGTGTCTTCCAGCTTTGCTTTGTAGAGTGATGAGCCTTGGAGAGGGCAGTGATAGCCTTTGAATTGATGGCATATTTGTAGACCTGGCATGATACGAAGTTAAGAAATATCTGGCTCTGAGATCTGGAGAATATTATAATGCATTACAACTTTTAAAATCTATTTAGATAGGAACAGAGGGTTTATTATATGTAACTTGATTGAATGACAGAGATGTGATGCCCTTTTGTACAGACATGATATTTGCATTCCTAATTCATCTTTTAATTCAATCTCAGATAAAATGAGCCAAAAAGCCCAAAATGTTTCCTTTTAGTTCCAGAGCTTCTCTATCTGTAAGTTTTGTTTAATACTTATCCCTAATCTCTTTCAGAACAATTTAGAGACAAATATTTTCCTACATGAAAAAAAATTAGCTAAGTGGTATCGGATTCTGCTTATATATTCTGAACTGCATAGTAAGGAGAGCCTCTTTGCAGGTGTGGCTGAACCTCATGTACACACTAAACATACACACATATATCTAAATAACACCAGCAAAGCCACACATGAACATGTGTGTGTGAGAGAGAGTGCATGTATCTAAATTGGGATGAAAAGCAAAAGTGACAAATAATGATATCACAGAGTCCCTTTCAGCGTGTAGGACTCTCCATTATTTCCTGCATGTTCTTAGGGCCATATACAGCAGCTCATAGCCACTACCCTTGTGCATTTGTCTGGAGTTGGCTCACTTCTGATGGGTCACTAAGTACCATGGAATATGACTGGCCAATACTTAAGATCACCTCAAAAAGAAACCTGAATGTAGGGACAGCATTTTAATGAGATCTGCCAAATCACTTGTATTCAAAAACTTATTCCTAGTTATGTTGTTATCATCTCATTTCCCTTTGGGTGGATTTAGTATGATTAGTGTATTATGCAAGGTAAAAGTAATCATCTCTTCAGTGTTCTCTTTGTATCTCCTGAAGGTGTTGATGATCTTATCTGTCGGATGACTTCAGAAAGACTGTAGAAATGTTGAAATTGTCTATGGGATACTACAGCCCAGGGATATGTGGTTGCAAAGAGACACCTATTGGTCATTTCTGGAAGATGCATTGCTTTCCTTTCTTTTTTTTTTTTCCTTTTCCATAACTTTTTAACCAGGTCTGCCACCTAGTGGAACATGGGCTGACTTAAGGCTAAGAGCATCAATCTGACCTTGTTTGGTAATTGCCCCAATTTCAAACGAATGCCATTTAACATTTTTGAATTTACCCATGTATTCATAACTTAAAATGGCATGTTTTTGTTTGTAGGAATAGGAATAACTTTTATACAACAAATTATGTTGGATTTATCAGAGAGGCTCACCAGTTTGCACAGTCATGAGGAAGGAAGTAGGCAAAAATAGCTGGAATTACACTCAAAAATGAGTAAGCACCTTTTGAGATTTTTATAAGTCTCTTCTTTCTTTTGGCTTATTTCTTATAAGTCTCACAATTGTGTCATGGGGACCTAATGACTTCAAAGGCAGAGGTATTTCTGGGAAGAGGGGCCAAGGCTGAGACCAGTTTTCCAGGAGAATTCAGAATGCTGATGATGGAGTGAGGGTCTCCACTCTGCCTGGCTCTGCTGCTGGGCTCTGCTTCACCACCTGCCTCCAGTGCTCAGGTAGACGAGAGTCACTCAGAATGCAGCAGCCGGTGGGGCTGGAGGCAATGGTAAGAGCAGCCATTCTGAAATGACTCATATGAGTTGGCCAATCTGCTAAGCACGTCACAAACATTATTTTACATAATCTCACTGAAGTAGTTTATCTTCCAAGGTAGATATCCCTATTTAGAGATGAAAAAATGAAGGTATGAGATTTAATTATCCTGGGATCACCTGCGCGGGTAAGGAGGAGGTAGAGGTGGGATCTGAATCTGTTTCATTTCAATCCTGTCTATCTCACCACTCTGTAGTGACTACAATAACACACCACGAGGGTGGATTAGGCCCATGGCTAACTGTAAAATATGACCTCTTTCTTTCCCCTAGGAGATGATGCTCCCCATGGGGTGTGTAATCCACCCTCTACCCACCACTGCCTCCGCCCGGCCTCTGTCTCTTCTAAGTCACACCAGGTCATGGTTGCTTGGTTTCAGACCTGATGTCAGTTGCCTCCAGGTGTTAGGTATGACTTCTGGGAAGATGTGTGGAATAGAGTCCTAAGTGTCTAAGTAGCTTGCTCTTGACTTTTGGTCTGAAAAGGTAGCAGGCTTTGTTACCTCAGTCTTTAATGCGATTATGTGGGGGAAAAAATAAAGCCATCAACGAAGAACCTATGTGTCCAAATATAGTGAAGTTCTGTAGTCTAAAAAGGTCTCTCCCTTCCTTTCGTATGTTTGCCCTTGTGTGGTTGTGAGTGTGAGGATGCCTGCCTTGCTCCCGGTGTGAGCTTCACAGGGTTCACATGTGAGTGGACAGGTTTGGTAACCTTGTGAGTTGAGCTGGTCTGCATTCATTTACAAGAAGGACTTTAGACAGTTCCTGGGGAGAAAGTACCCAAGTGATGCGTTGGGTCCACCGTGTTTGACTCTACAGCAAACCCTCCGTATCCAAAGAAGAGTGTTGGTTCTGAGTACAGGGATGTGTCTGGCACTTCAGTAAGTCTTTTGGCTGAGCACCCAAAAACACTATGGGGAAACAGGCATGGAGCCCAGTCAGTGAAGCTGAAACGTGGCTTTGCTCAAAGTCTTTTAGGCATTGGAAGGTCTTTGTGGGAGTACTTTTACCTCCTACACTGGGTCACTGCAGACTATCACTGCTGGAGGGTCCTGGGTCCCCAGTGAAAGTGGCAGTGCTGCTGTGGATGAATATTTGTGTACCACCAAATTCTAATGTTGAAGCCTAATACCTAAGGTGATAGTACTTGGGTTGGAGCCTTTGGGAGGTGGTTAGGTCAAAGGTGGAAACCTTGTAAATGGGGCTAGTGCTCTTTCAGGAGATGCCAGAGAACCTTCTCCCCTGTGAACATCTAGGAGAAAACAGATTGTGAACCAGGATGCACCCCTCACCAGAGGCTGCACCTGCCCGTGCTCTGGTCTCTGACCTCCAACCTCCAGCAATGTGAGAAATAAACTTCGGTTGTTTGTAAACCTTCCCGTCCATGGTACTTTGGTGCAGCGGTCAGAGTGGCCTGAGAAGGTGAGAAGTGAGGGCCTTGCAGATTGTCTGGGTTTCTGCGGAAGTGGAGGGAGCACCTTGCAAGGGAGCAGAGCTTCTGGGAGAAAGGGTGGTGCGGGTCAGAGGCAGGAGGGGACCCGTGTGTTCTGCCCTGAACTTAGGTGCTGGCCCTGTAGACACACAGGGAGGGGCCCCAGAGCATCAGTGCAGGGGGTTCACATCCTGCTCACGTCCTGACCCAGTGGGAAGACAGGGCAGCCGTCAGCTACACACTGAGCAAGGCCCAGTGCCTGCCACCAAGTTTGCCGGTGCCACTGCTGCATGGGTGCCAGAGTGAAGGTGCCTTTGCTTGGCATCCCTGTTTGGTTCTGGGCCTTGGATCTGAGTGACCCACACATCTTTCTGCATATTAAATTCAAAAGCCTTTAAAACAGCAGGCTGTGAAACTTTCCAAGACAACTGAGAGAAAGAATGTCTGAGCCACACTGTGCACGTGAGGGTTCCCGTCCTGTAGATCTAGAGCCACCAACTCATTGAGCCAGTTTCCAAAAGCAGCCTGGGCCAGTGCTCTCAGAACACAAGGTTTGGGGAGCTTCCCAGGTACCCAGAAGCACTCTGGTACTTTTATCTGTTTCATAAGCATTGACTGTCACCTACCAGTTGAACCTGATTACACCATTTGCTAACCCAGTCCCTGTAAAGAAATCAGGAGCCTGGCCTGGAAGTCCCCAGTGGCTGCTTGGATTCGCCATGGATGGACTCTTTTGCCTGGATAGAAATATCTAGTATTTTACATGCTGAGAGTTTTTCAAAGTAGACATTTTAAAACATTATACCATAGTTGTTTGAAAAGAAACACGTATATATGAACATACACACAGCCTACAGGTAGCATGATCTTTTCTAAAAGCACTTTTTGGCCTTGCACCTAAAAATGAAAGGTTTGCCTTAAAGCCAGAATGATAATAGGAAAGAAGTATTGCCTTCATTTACCCCCTTCAAATTCCTTGCCCTGACCTTGCATATAAACCTTTTCTGGCCCTAAAGTGAGCTGGCAGTGTCAGATAGTTGTTAGCAGAGTTAACATTTAACATTGAAATTGTTGTCAGTAGAACTCTTGCCAGCAGTCAGCGGTGACTGGCTGCTTGCAGGAGCACGAACCCTTTTAGGGGCTGGGTTGGCGGGTCCCTTTCTCACTGTGCTCACCCGCTAGCATCCTCCCTCCCCCACTCCTACGTAGCACAGCCTCACAGACTCAAACTCTGTTGAGGGGATGGAAAACATTATCATGCTTTCAAAGTGAAGGCCAGAGGCACGCTGAAGTCCTTTGGAAGTGATTATGGATGGAAGCTAAGGACATGAGAATCCTGAACCTTCCAAGTCTCTGGAGTCCGTGGAATTGGAGCACAGTGATGATGAGTGAGTGATAATCTAGAGCCAGCAATTGTACAACTGAGCTTAGGAAGAGCGGAACAGGAATTTGAGTCTTAAGAGGAAACTTAGATGAAATCATAGAACACTGCAGCAGGGGAGAACCTTAATGATCTACAATATTTTCTACCCAGCACCCTCTACCCCCATTTTTTTTCCTTTTTGCCTAGAGAGAGCAAGCACAGGCTTATCAAGGGTACAATCCTTCTCTGCATCATATAGATGAGATCCAAAATGTGCTGACTTTCAAGGCAAGACAGTAGCAGACAGCATCCGTGGGGCCCCGGGGCAGGCCTCCTATTATTTGAAACTATAATTGATCAGCTTCTGTAAACTCTCCATGAGTACCTTTAAAGAAATCAAAATAAGAATAAGTAATCGGTCTCTATTTCAAAACTCACGTGCAGTTCAGTTTCCTGGCCTCTTTTGCCCTCCCCCTATCCTGTGAAGTGGGACAGTTTAATGCCTGTGGAGTTGATTCTACTGGGGACAACTGCCTTGCATATTTAACTTTGGTTTCCATTTTTACCCATTTGCACTGAAAACAGTAGGTAAAATTAATAATTTTAGACCAAAGTGCAAAGGAGGACTGTTAACCCACACAAACCCAAGTGGTGGATCATTTGGCAAAAGGAAGAACTTATCACGAAAAGGGCTAATATGTACACCTTGGTTTTCCTGAGTCCTTGTTTTCAATTTTCTCTTTCTTATTAACTCAATTGAATTCCCCCTGGCTGGAAGCTACAACTGAGTGAGATTTAAAAATAGCTTAGTTGGTCTAGAGCAGTGTTTTTCGACTTTTTTTTTTTTAATCTCACGGCACGCTTGAACTTGCGATTAAAGTTTTCAGCACACGTAAATTATGTTGATAAAAAAAGAGTTAAAATATACTTAATGTGCTTTAAACTTCTTTCAATAATAACTTAATTAATGATCTTTAAAATTGTTCACGGCACACCTAAGATCCTCTGGAGCATACCGGAGTGCTGTGGCACACGGATCAAAAATCACTGGTTTAAAGAATAGATACCTTGAATTCTGAACCCCAAATATAAGATATAACCCAAAGTTGGGTTGCAAATTCTTTAACCCCTGCCCCCTGCCCTAAAGCTGCCAAATAAACCTAGGGCCTAATGGGAGCCATGAAGAAGTTGAGAGCACTGGGTAACCCAAGTCCCTGCTGTAGACTTAGAGGTCCCACTGGGCTCAGAATAATAACCCTGCCTCCTCCGCACACAACTAAATGTCCCTCATTCCTAAAGAGGGACATCCTAAAGAAATTGTATCAAGTTATGTTAAGGATAAAAGACATTCCAGGTAATCATGTCTGTCATCAGGTAGGTTATGGCTGGGTAATATCCGTCTAGAGGAAACCCAGAGCCAATTCGACAGCATCATTCTCATGCCAAAAAGCAAAGTTGTACTTGTATCTATCAGAATAGAGACTTTATGCTAGAGAAAGTCACCCAAGAGCCCCAGGGTAGGCACTGATTTGACGCATGATGTTGAAAGTCAAGAGCACTCAGCATGAAAGGCAACAGTGCTGTGGTGACGACAGGATTAAGGGTCCGTGTGAAGAGCAGATGGGGTGCCCGGCGGTGGAGGCTGCTGGGCGGCTCTTTTAAGGACGCCTGTGGGGAGAGGACAGCAGAACGGCTGTGCAAATTAAATTAACTGCTGTGCTGATTGTAGAGAACCAATTTGGAAAAAATTGGAAGCTGGTCTTCAGTATTGTATAATTCTGTCCTAAGAATAGTATTTTTTGCTTCAGTTGTCTTCATACTTGGAATATGAGGGTTAGAGAGTCCCACTATACATTGGTGGTGGGTCTAAGTTTAGGGGCTTTTACACTGGATCTTAGCAGAACAACTATTTGTTGACTTCCAATTATTTGTAAGTGCGACGATAACAGCCCTATGCTGATGGGGACATGGTGTCTGTTTAAGAACGTGGTGAAGAGGAACACGGCGTCGTCTGCGCCACCATCAAATTCCGCATCTTTAGAGATCCGTAAGGACCCGACTCCGAGGCTCTGCTGGTGGAGATGTGGCTACTGACCGGCGCCGCTAACTCACAGGCCTCATGGGCCGGAGGGAGCTTTGGCGCCTGTGGGGAGCGCCCGGCTTAGAGCAGCGGTAAAATGACAGCCCTTTATCAAGGATGGACTGTGTACCAGGTTCCGCATTGAGCAATTCAACAGGTTTTGTTTTATCTGAGCCTTTTAACTCAGTTTTGATAGAACTACCGTGTTGCACATGGGCTGCCAGAGTGGACCGCCCATCAGTGAGCGTCTGACTCCAGAATCCGCTGGCGCCACTGGGCCTGGAAGTTTCTGCCCTAAGACCAGCCAGGGAGGGGTGGTCATCGCTGTCACTGGAGGTGGCACAGCAGACTGCACGACCCTCTCCATGGGAGGGGTGGTCAGCACTGTCACGCTGCAGGTGGCACAGCAGACCACGTGAGTCCAGTGCTGTCACGCTGGAGGTGGCACAGCAGACTGCGACTCTCTCCATGGGAGGGGTGGTCAGCGTTGTCACGCTGGAGGTGGCACAGCAGACTGCAAGACTCTCCATGGGAGGGGTGGTCAGCACTGTCACTGCTGGAGATGGCACAGCAGACCCCGCGGCTCTCTCCATGGGAGGGGTGGTCAGCACTGTCACTGCTGGAGGTGGCACAGCAGACCCCGCGGCTCTCTCCATGGGAGGGGTGGTCAGCGCTGTCACTGCTGGGGGTGGCACAGCAGACCGTGACTCTCTCCATGGGAGGGGTGGTTAGCGCTGTCACTGCTGGGGGTGGCACAGCAGACTGCGGCTCTCTCCATGGGAGGGGTGGTCAGCACTGTCACTGCTGGAGGTGGCACAGCAGACCGCGCGACTCTCTCCAGGGCGTCACTTTGTTATAAAAATATTTTTAAAAGGAACCTGTGTGGGAGATTTGACATCCAACAACAGCAATTTCATTTCAGAAACATGATTGTCGACCTTTTAACGCCCTGATTCTAAGGTGACGCGACCTCCTGTTTTGTTTCGTTTCGAAGCATCTTGAGACAGGCCGGGATACCAGGCGTTCCGGGGCTCCTCCGGCTTAAGGCCCTGCCTCTGTCCATATTTCTGTTAGTTCTCAGGGTGGTGGTATTTATGACTGCACAAGAGGGCATTGGATCTGAGCCAAAATAAGCTAGTGAGACCTTCTGTCATTTTCCTGCCAAAATTTAATAATACAGTAGATCCTTGTTAGGGCATGACTCAGCTGCAGATTTGAATATATTACTGGTCAACCTAAGTCTTCCAAATATAACAAGGACACTTGCCAAAGCCTCAAATAACATGATTAGTCTGTGATACAGGCATTAGTCCTATTTCTTGGGACATGACTTATAAAGTACAAAGGTATGACAACAGTGAGAATATTGCTTGCATAGACCTCGCCGCATTGTAATGGTTTAAAACCAGTACTGAGAAGCGTATAACTGAGATAAGAGGTCAGAGGGAGAGGTCAGAGGGCAATGCCCCTTTAGTTGTTTAAGGATGGTTACCTGGAACTGCTTCCCCACAAGGAGGTGTGTGGGGCTTTGGAGAATTTGATTTATGTGCTTGACCATTACTTATTCAACAGACATTTATTAAAGGCCCAATCTACATGCTGGGGAAATGATAGTGGGCAAAATAGAGCCCTGATCTCTGGAGCTTGCAGTTTAGAAGGGAAACATAAACCACAAGTAATAACAAGTGGGATGACTGAGGGATGTTACAAAATTACTTAACAATAAATCTGTCCCTTTGTAGAGAATTAAGATCCTCCTGGGATGAAGGGATGTTTGAATTGAGTTTAGAGAGCTGAGTACATATTAGCTCTTTGGAAAGAGGGGAGGGAGAGAAGTGTTCTCCTAATAGAGGGGAAAGTGTGGGTACCTGGGGGCAGAAGAGGCCAGTGCCAGGACAGGGGACATGGGAAGAGCTGCCAGAGGCACCAAGAGTGAAGGGCTGAATCCAGCAGGCTCTTGCTGGCGATGGTGAGGAGATTCTCTCTATTAAAAGATCAATGGAGAAAACTGAAAGAAGTTTTATGTGTGAACATGTAGTTGACATTTTGTTAAAAAGCATTAAATACACGTGTGTTTAGAAATTGACCACCTTTCAAATGGTCTAGCTTGATTAAAAAAAATGTTAATTTTTACCTCTTCTTCCCCACCCTTCCTTTGAAGCCCCTGTCTTTACTATCTCTCTGTATTTCTTGACTTGCTGGGGGTCAGCTTCATGAATTCAAATGGCATCCCTCCATTTATCAGTGTTAAGCAGTTCCCTACCATGAAGGGGTAGAGTGGAATGCTCTCCTTCCTCCCTCTTCCAACAATTTTGGGTATTAGATTTAAATTTTTACTTTTAGCTGGGCATAGTGATGTGCACCTGTAGTTCTTGCTACTCAGGAGGCTGAGGCAGAAGGATCTCTTAAGCCCAGGAACTTGAGGTTGCTGTGGGCTGTGATTGCAACATTGCACTCCAGCCTGGGTTACAGAGTGAGATTCCCATCTCTCAAAGAAAAATAATTCAAAATGGTGGTGCTCCTTGACTGGCTCCATCTTTCCATTTTTATCTCCTGTTGGTTTACTTCATAAATTTTAGTTAGAAACGTAACATGGCCTTGATTTCTGTAAATACATAATAAGACTTAGTATCAGTTAGAGGGATTCCTTCCATTTTATTCTATTTTTTAAAGATTATTTAAGCTATCTTAGGGCCTTTTATGTAAATTTTATTAAAAATCTTGTTGGGATATTTTTAAATACAAATAGTTTAATGCAATTTACAAATAACAACACATCATATACAAGTTTTTCACATGGAAATAATTCTTTTTTTTTTTTTTTTTGGTGCTATTTCTCTCTCTTTTGCCTCAGCCTAGCTCATAGCAACCTTGAACTCCTAAGTTCAAGTGATTGATCCTCCTGCCTCAGCCTCTCAAGTAGCTAGGGCTACAGGCATCTGCCACAACTCAAGGCTAGTCTTTCTGGGATTTTAGTAGAAATTGCATTAAACCTATACATTAATTTGAAAAAATTGGCATTTTTACTATGTTGAGACTTCCAATCTATAAACAGGGTATATGCCTCTGTTTATTAATGAGGCACATATAACTTGCCCCCCACTGAGACCAGTCATATACCCTGTTCATTTAGTTCTTTACTTAATCTGTTTTTACCTTGCAAATTAAACAAAATCATTAATACAGCTTTATGAAATTTTAAAAATTTATATTCACCTAAAAATTTATCATTACCTTTGTGGGGAATAATGCCCAGCTGAATGAGAATAAACCACAGCTCTCTACTCAAACTTTGATGGAGCAATGGAGTGGGCCACTACCCTAGTGTGAAGGAAAGAAAGGGCTTCAGGCTCTGCAGTTTGGACGTTGTTGGTGCTGGGAAGCTGCAGGTGGGATAAGTAGAAGGACATCTTAAATGTAATTGGTTTGGGGAGCATATTTGCCTTTCTCTCCCTGGTTTTAAGTTGGAAGTGAGGATGACTGGTCTCGGTGGGGAGCAAGTTGGCTCTGTCCAAGTCTCCGCAGAGGTAGTTTGGTTTCTACAACTGGTTTTCGGTCAGTTCTAAAGGCTTATGTAGTCTAACCATGGATAGTTTGTATATTCAGTCTCTGTTTTTGTTCTTTATTTTTTCTTGCATCTTAGTGTTTTCTTTTAGAATCTGTTTTTTTTTTTCCAGTAAAGCTCTCTTGGTAACAAAAAATACCATTTTTTTCTGTCTGAAAAACATCATTTTTTCACCTCAATTTATGAAACACACACACTAATTTCATTGCTTTGCAATTGAATTTGCTTTAATTTTTTCTAATTTCTTAAGTCAGAAACTTTTATCTCATTAATTTGAAACCTTTTTTCTCTTCCAATATAATTTTTAATGCTTTAAATGTGCCTGTCAGCACTGTTGTGGCTATATATTTACACATTTTGATATGTCAAATATTCATTATCATTCAGTTAAAAATCTTCTCTAATTTCCCTTGTGATTACTTCTGCAATCCATTTATCATTTTGTGGCAGGAAGATGAGACCCAATGGAGAGAAAGAACACCCAAACACCAGATGTATAATGAAAGGGCTTTATTTCAGCCAGTGGAGCCTATGGCATAGAAGAATTCAAAATGGCGGTGCTCCTTGACTGGCTCTGTCTTTCCATTTTTATCTCCAGTCAAAAAATTCCAGCCCATAGATACCTTTCTCATTGGTTGGTTCAAATCAAGTGGGAGATGCTGTTCCAACCCCCACAGAACTACAGGATTTCACAGAAGTAGAAATTTCCAGTTTCCAGGAAGTCAAGTCCACAAATCCCCAAGAGCTGAGTCACCATGGAGAGGACCCTGCAGGTGTATCCCTGTGGTCTCCTTGAGAAGACCTGTTCTCCTGGACTCACCCCTTTTGGGTATCTTCTCTCAATTCATTTTTACATTATTTTCCAAATACTTGAGATTTTATGGATGTCTTTCACTGATTAATTTCTAGTTGAATTATTTGGGGCCAGATTTCAAGACTCTGAAATGGTTTCTTTGTGAAAGCTCCACTCCATGCCCTTGGAAAGGATTTATGTGGTGCTGTTGATGGCTGGACTGTTCTGTTTAAGAGAGTCAAGAGGGTTGCTAGTATTGTTCATCCTTGCTCAATTTTCTGCTGTTTTTTGTCTTTCAGTTACTGGAAGAGAAGTACTGAGATCTTCGTTGATAATTGTGTATTCCTTTCTCCTGTAACAGCTACAACCTTTTCCTTCCTGTGTTTTGAACTGGGTTGCTAGTGCATACACCTAAAAGGGCTCTTACTGCTTACTGCCAGTGATGTCTTTATTGTAGGAAATGGCCCCTTCTTAACCTTTTCTTTTGTTATTTGCTTAATGTGCCTTTTTGCATACTTTTCTTTCAACTATGGGTATTGTTATAATTAAAGTATCAAATGGGCTTATGCATTTTTATCCAATCTAACAATATCTCTGTTTTAAGTTAGAGTGTTATATCTTGTGAATTTAACATGATTTTGGACTTATAGCTCAAGTTTTAATGTGCCATATTGCAATTTGCTTTCTAATTCTGCCATATGTTCAATTGTCATAATTTTTCTTCTACATATGCTACATTTCCATAGTATGTTATCATTATTTTTTCCCGTAACTGTGAATTATATTTTAAGGAGATGAAAAATGAAATAAACATATCTTTTATATTCACTTTTATTTTACTTTCTTTTCATCTGCTATCATTTTCTTTCTGCTTGTGGAACCTTCTTTAACATTTCTCGTAGTACAAGTGTGCTAGCAATGAATATTCTTTTTTGGAAATTTCATTTCCCCAAAGGTCTTTATTTCATCTACTTTTTGTGTGTGTGTATCATATGTACTTTTTGTCTTGTACAAAGAATTTTGTTGACAATTTTTTCAGTACCTCTAAACATGTTTTTATTTACGAAAGAGAAATAAACAACTATATAGTTGCTTCTTTGATTTTTTCTTAATATAGAAAACTATTACCTTAACTAACATAGCATATACTTTATTGAAGTAATGAAGCAAGCAATTCAATTAGATAAAGAGAGGAATTAAAAAAAGGTAGAAAGCTAGTGGAAAGGAGAACTCAGAGAAGTCAGTAATTTGAAGTCTTATACAATTTAAGAAGATATGTAGGGAATCAGATGTGTAAATAATTCATAAGGAGAGAGGAGAACTATCAGAGGGGGGTCGCTGGGCTGACTCTGGAGGTGTGGAAGTTCTGAGCAAAGCAAAATCCAGGCACTTCTCTGGGAGGGAGAGTGAACACACAGGGCTGGGAGGTCAGGGCATGGGCAGATGCCACACAGACACCAGGAGATTCCACCTGATGCCAATACTTGAAGGGAAGAAGAAAACAGCAACTCAGGTCCTACGTTCTTTGTAAAATGATTCGCAGTGACAGAGGCGTCATTATGGGCACTCATGAGGAGGGGGAGAGAGAGAGTGGTGTGGTTGTGCAGTTGTTTATATTTGTTCTCATTTTCCAAATATAAACGAGGAGAGACCTTTTAACAATGTCCACAACCCCTATCAGAGCCCTAAAGAAGGGGAGAATGGATATGGTTGTTCTCTTACTATCTTCGTATGACTGATGCATTTTCTCTAAACTTGTGAAATGAAGAATTGAAAGCAAATATTTTTCATTCTGAAAATGGAGAAATGTAGAATTTATTTTATTCATAGTGAAGTAGAATATTGTGTATAGCATACACAATATTCCCGAATCCAGATGCCCCAGAACTTGAGCAACTTGGAATTCCAATGAAAAAAGTGAGCAAATTTTGCCTGAAATCCCAACACTGCTTTGGAGTCCGAATGCCCAGCATGTTGTTGGAGTTTCTGTGCCAACGTTTCCCCACCGCGGGGGCCACCCCTGTGCTTTGTAGTTGGTTCATCATTGGAAGCTGTAGTGAAAGCATCTCATGTGGTTTTTGCTGCTAATTTTATGGTTCTGTGCCTACTTTGCGTTATTATTTTATAGAATAACAATTAAGTGTATTCGCTATGGGTCCTAAAAAGTGTAGTGAGGAAAATGAGAGTGAGAGGAAAGCTGATAGAGCTGCAGGAGAAGCTAAGAAAGAGCTTACCCCTGAGCAGGGAAGCCGGACACGAGGGGCTGATCCTGCTACTGTGTTCAGGACACCTAAACTGACCGTATGATTTTGAAAAATGAACAAGCTACCAAAGCAGCCAATGTGGGGGCAGTGCCTGTGGCTCAAAGGAGTAGGGCACTGGCCCCATATGCCGGAGGTGGCAGGTTCAAACCCAGGCCCAGCCAAAAACTGCAAAAAAAAAAAAAAAAGCAGCTGATGTGAGAAAGGGATTACGATGCTGACCTCTAGGAGATGGAAAAGTGTGGAAGAACTGGAAAAACTCCTCCTCTTAGTTTGCATTAATGAAAAACAGCCGGCTGGTGATGTGATTCCTGAGATGATCATTTCTTTCTTTCTTTCTTTCTTTCTTTCTTTCTTTCTTTCTTTCTTTCTTTCTTTCTTTCTTTCTTTCTTTCTTTCTTTTTTTTTTTTTTTGTAGTTTTTGGCTAGGGCCAGGTTTGAACCCACCACCTCCAGTGTATGGAGCCAGGGCTCCACTCCTATGAACCATGGGCACCGCCCTGAGATGATAATTTCTGAGAACACCAAGGCCCTCCGCACGATGATTCAGTGAAAGGCCTGCCTGGTACTGCTGGGTGGTTGGAGAACTTTGAGAAAAGGACTGGGATCTCTTGTGTTATGCACAGAGAAGTTGCCGGTTCTAATTTGGAAGCAGCAGAAATGTTTGTAAACAGTGGAGTTTGTAAACAGTGAAGGGTGCCTTTTGAACCGAGTGTTCAATTGTGATGAAACAGGCCTTTATGTTTTTGTATTTTTAATCTTATTGATTTACATTCTATTCAAATAGTATTTGTTAATAGTTTACCTTAAAATCTGATGTATTTACTGTTAAAATCATTTTAAAAATTCAACTTTTAGGGAACTAGAAACAGATTAATCCAGTTTCTAGGGAAAATGATCTTGGAACTCTAATGAGGTTCTGTAGCAGATTAAGTTCAGATTCTGAGGTATCACACTGTAAATACATTTTATATGTCTGTATATGTATAACACATTAAGTTCGGATTCTGAATATACTGTATATTCGGATTCTGTATATACATTCTATACGTTTGTATATGTGTATATGCATAACATGTTATGCATATATTATAGGCACACACACTTGCCAATGAGTTTATAATGTGCCAATAGATGCAGCAGAACCATTCATATGTTACCTTAAGATTCTATGGTAGATACAACACTTAAATAAAAAAAATGTGTCTTGGACACTTTTTAAAACAAAAATAAAATCTACGTATGACTTATATTTTAATTGACACTTAGTAGTAGTCAGACCCATGACCTCGGCTCCTAGCGGTCAGGTCCTATGTAGTCTCTGCCCAGAGAGTGTGTGCGGGCCTGTGATGGTTTCTAGCCAATAGAATATGGCCAAAGTAAAGTCCCCTCCCCTTGAGTGGGTGACAGGTGATGGTGTCTAGCCAATAGAATTCAGCCAAGGTTATAGGCAGTCACTCTCCTGATTACTGTGGCAGCTAGACTCCATCTTGCTGAGGGACTCACTGGAGAGAGTCTCCCCTTTGCTCATTTTGAAGAAGTAAGTGGACATGTTGGAGATCAAACCAAAGACCTGAGGGAAGCCACTGGGATCAAGTTTTCTTGAAGGAAAGAAGACTTGAAGGAAAATAAACTGTTCCAACAACCTTGCTGAGCTCGGTAACAGATCCTTCTCCAGTTAAGAATCTACATAAGAACACAACCCAACCAACACCTTGACTGTCTTGTGAAGGCACAAAGCAGAGAACCCAGCTAACCAGGGTCAAGACCCCTGACTCTGGACACTGTGAGACAGTAACTAGGTGCTGTTTTCAGCTTCTAAGGGCAGCAATAGGTCATGAAGACAAGATTGAATGGGATTTGGAGATTTTGAAATTTTGATTCTCTTGCTGTTTATTATTTTGCACAGAGAATTATGGTAGAGTCCATCAGGGAAATATGTGAATAGATTTAAATTTCACACTATTAGGTTTTCTTTCTTTTTTTTTATTAAGTTAGTAGCTTCAATAATTATTAGAAAAAATCTACTCTTACATCATAAAATGTTCTGTAGACTAATCACTGCTGATATAGAGCTATACATTCAGTTCCTTAGAACACGTATTTGGGAGCAATCATGTATTAGAGGGGCTGTAGGTCTATCTATCTATCTATCTATCTATCTTTTCATGGCTGCATGTAGCTTTTGTTTTTACAATAGCTGTATTAAGGTATAGTTTACAAATCATAAAATTCATTCATTCGAAATATATAATTCAGTGAGTTTAGCAACTTTACTGAATGCTGAAGCCATCACCATATATCATCAATTTTAGAACTTTTTTATCCCTCTCAACAAGATAATGCTTGTTAACAGGTAATCTCTGTTCTGACCCTCAGTCCTAGGCAACTACAAATGGGCTTTCTGTGTCTATCAATTTTCCTTTCATTTCATAGAAATCGAATCACAGCATATTTCTATCTTGTCCCTGGCTTCTCTCACGTCACTAAAGGCTTGGTAGTCCTGTCATATGCATCAGAGCCTCATTCCTTTTTATTGTCAATAATGTGTCATTGTAAGGATATTTAGCCATTCACCAGTACACTAACAGGGAAAGCTTAGATTGTTGACTTGAGATCACTTTTCATTTCTAATATTGTCACTAAACTAGGTCAAAATAACTCAGCACCACTCAGCTGAACACCATAAATGTCAACATGTTGTATTTTTATTTTGATTCAGATCAAAATACTTCCTTGTTTACCTTGTAGTTTCTTTTTTTAATTATGTATTATTTGGAAATCTCTTGTTTGATTTCCAGATATTTGTGATTTCTCTCTGTTACCTTCTGTTATTGATTTCTAACCTAATTCCATTGTTGTCAGAGAGTATACAACATATGATTTCAGTCCTTTTACATTTACTAAGATTTACTTTATAGCTGAGTTCTGCTGTTCTTGGAGGAGTTCCATAGATGTCTGTTAGTTCAAACTGGTGATTGCATCTCTTTGTCAACTGCTGTTTTTTTCTGTATATGGGCCATAATTTCTTGTTTTATTACGTGTCTTAAAATATTTTTGGTAAAAACTGGACGTTTTATTATTTTTTTTGCAGTTTTTTTTGGCCGGGGCCAGGTTTGAACTTGCCACCTCTGGTATATGGGACCGGCGCCCTACTCCTTTGAGCCATAGGCGCTGCTCAAAACTGGACATTTAGATAATATCATATGACAACTTTGAAAATCAAATCTGTACTCCCCTGTCTTGCAGGATTTGTGTGGTTGTTGCTGTTTTGCTGTTACTCTATATCGACTTTCCTGACTAAGTCTGTGAAGTCTGTAATTGCTATTGCCTGTGACCACTGAAGTCTGTTCAGTTAGCTTCATTTTTAGCTAACGATTGGTCGGTGCTTTCCTGGGATGTCTTGGGCCAGTGGCTTTTCTGCTGTTGCTGAGAGGCTGTGTGCACATTTGCGTATGTCTGCACCTGCTGTGTGTTTGTGTGTTGCACATGCACATGTGTGAGTGCATCTCTCTGTGCACGTATATGTGTGTGCATGAGTTTGTGTGGCCGTGAGTTACACCTTTCATGCTCAGGCCCTTGTGCCTCTGCTTCTTGCTTGCATAGAGCCTCAAGGTCAGCCAGAGGTCACTGGGCCCTCACAGTTTTTTCTGCACATGTTTGAGTCCTTGAGATCCCCAGGAATATGTCAGGGTTTGTCAAAGCCCCCTTTGGACATCTCTACACAATTCTTTTAAATTTTTGATTGAGCTCTTGTTTGCCTTAGCTTAGGCAGCTGCCATGTTAAACAACTGCCCTGGGGGGAGAGCTTTTCAGCAGGGGAGTTCCCAGTCGTGTTGAACGATGACAGAAGCTTGTGAGTGTGGTTTTTCAGGGAGCTGCAGGATGGCCCAAGAGTGACGGTGCTCTGGGAGTGGGTGTGCCTGGGCTGCTCCTTCCTCTGCTGCCAAGATGCTAGTTTTTAAGGCTTTGAAGGAGCAGAGGAGAAGAGGGTGGGAATAGAGCAACTTAAGATGCCATAAGCTTTACTGTTTTTCCTGAGGTTTGGTAGTTTTCCTGAACAAATGCTCTTTGGATTGCTGTATATCTTTAGTCAATTTCCAAAGTTCTGTAAAACTTGATTTTGTTAAATTTGCTAGGGCTTTTTTTGTTTTTAAATGGAAGCATACTTATGGAGATCTTTATTCTACTTTAGAAGTCCCATATAGCTTTTAAATACAATCTAATGAACAGTCTTAATTCTAAATTTCCAGCCTATTTTCTTACCAGTATATCTAACATTGGTAAGTGTCTGCCAAGCATTTCTGTTGCATTTAAAAATCACGTGTTTAAAAACGAAGGTCACAACTTTAAAATTACAAATACTGAAGATACAAATAATCCTAACAGTAGGAGATAACTTCTTTTAATATTGGACACGTAAGTACAATTTGAGGCATCCCAAGAGAAAACTAAGGAGAAGGAAAATGAGGTAGGCATGAAGTGAGAAGTAAATGGAGAAATCACACAGGCAATTAATGCAAATGCAAATTGACTGAATGCCAAGAAAATACAGGCATACAAGGATCCTTTCTGAGAATTGTGTCCCTAGGCGATTTTGTTATTGTGCAAATATCACAGAGTGCCATTACACAAACCTAGACTGTATACCCTGCCACACTCGCAGGCCGTATGAATGGCTTATTGTTCCTAAGCTACACACTGTACAGCCTGCTACCATGCTGACTATCACAGGCAACTGTAGGACTACAGTCGATATAGCTGCATGTCAGCAAAGAAAAGGTGACGTGTTGGACACGTTATGACAGCCGTCACTCACGAGGGTACAGGAGTTTTTCAGCTATAATCATAGGGGACTGTTGTATATGTGGTTTCTTATCGACTAGAGCATTGCTCTGTGGGGCATGACTGCAAGTCTGAGTTAGTTGATGGGAAATGAATAATATGTGATATTTCCCAAAATACCTTCAATGGAACTATGGAGGGAAAACAAGAATTGAAAGGAAGATAGGAGACTTAATATGAATTTATTTCAAATTCAAAGAAGAATAATAATCATGAAAAGACAACAGGAAGATGAAAAGCAGAATTTTAAATACCTTCTTAGAGAGGAAAGTAATATGGATTTATGAAGAAGAGAAAATGCACCTTCATAATGCTAACGTTAATTTGAGGGGTGGCACTAACTTGCCTTCTGCAGGTGCCTGACTTCATCTCTCCCTCTGTCCCTCCTCACTGATGGTCCTCTCTGTGCTAGGTGACTGGGAAGCTACTCAATTGGCCATTAAACATTTCAAATCCCAAAGGCAAATATCACAAATACAATTGTTTCTGTGAGATCATATATCTTGATTATCTTAATCATTGGGATTAAGCATTTCAAATCCCGAAGGAAAATACCACAAATGTAATTGTTTCTGTGGGATCATATATCTTAACATTTTTCAAAATGTAGCCTATAGGCCAGGCTGCAATCCTCTGGGAGGCCAAGGTGGGTGGATAGCTTAAGCTCAGGAGTTCCAGATCAGCCTAAGCAAGAGCAAGATCCTGTCTTTACTAAAAACAGAAAAAAATTATCCATGCCTGTGCCTCTAGTCCCAGCTACTCAGGAGGCTGAGGCAGGAGGATAGCTTGAGTTCAGAAGTTTAAGGTTGCTGTCAACTATGAGGATGCCACCACGTTCTAGCCTGGGGCAAGAGAGTGAGACTCTTGTCTCAAACACAAACAAACAAGGGCAGAGCCTGTGTCTCAAAGGAGTAGGGTGCTGGCCCCATATGCTGGAGGTGGTGGGTTCAAACCCAGCCTCAGGCAAAAACCACACACACACACACACACACACACACACAAAAGTATATGACATAAAATTAAAAAAACAAAACAAAACAAAGAAAAACCCTCCCAATACAGCCTTATACACCCAGGTATACCCTTACACATGTGCTGGGAAGTGAAGCTTGGTGAGTAAGGATGTACTTTGTACTTTCCCCTCCAGGATCTGGTGTTCAAGTTGTTACACGCATTGTTTATTCCTTAGTGGGCATCTGGTTCAGGCCTCTGACCTGTTGCTCAAGTACTACAGTGTGGGACGGCATGCCACGTTCATTGCAAAAACATTTCTTCCAAAATAAAACCATGTTACCAATACAAATGTAGCCACCAAGATAGGTATTTTAGAATTGGTGTCAAGAGAAATAAAACCATTTGATTTACATTTAGTAATCTTGGCTGTGGGTCCATTGTTACAACTAAACCTAATACAGTACATTGTTGGCCTTGGTGGTTGTTAAGGAGGATTGAAAAAATAATTAATCCTTTGTATAGACCCCATTGGAAGGAATATGAGTTTTGTATGGGAAGAATGAGTTCCTCTAACTCTTTTCCAATTTATTTTCATCTTATCGGTTGAATGCACATGAGGGTTTAACAAAAATCACTAGCACTTGAATTTCCCTCTTTGTCTTTTACACCAATAAACTAAGTAGATCTCAGCTGGAAGTCACTTCTTCTGTGATTAATGGCTCTCTTGAGTAGGTCATATAAAACAATTTTTCCTTCACAAAGAGGTGGGAATAGTAAAATGTTAAAAAATAACAATTTTTGCTTTTAAATTTAATTATTTTGTTTTAATATTTTGAATATTAATGAATCCTAAATTAATTTATTCCTATATTAAGCAGCCCAATGATATCTTATGTTTCTGGGTCTTTTTTTTTTTTTAATTGGCTGTTTTGTTAAAAGCTGAAAAATGCTGGCTTTTAAATATTTAAGCATTCCCCTGATGCTAATACTTTTACTGAGGATTCCTAGAAAAAAATGCTACCATGTAATATATGTCTTATATTTATAAACAATAAGCTGATATAAAGTGTTTTTTTTAAGAACTGACATAATATTGTCAACAATTCTGGGAAACGAACACAAATGGAAAAAAAAATTATCCTATTGCTATACAGTATGATAGCACTTGCTGAAATTTTGTTGTTAGTTTTCTAACTTTTTCCTATGCACATTATATACATCTCATAGCAGTAATATCCAGGCTAGCTGTGCTCTGCTCTATTACATAGCATTGCAGCCCAAGGCTTTCCCTGTGCATGGTCCTTCATGATCAGAAATCATAAACACTACACAGTATTCTATTATATAAAAGGATGTTATTTTTCTTTTTTGGAGTTTTTGGCCAGGGCTGGATTTGTATCCACCACCTCTGGTATATGGGGCAGGTGCCCTACTCCTTTGAGCCACAGGCGCTGCCTAGCTAATGTGTTTTAATAGCCTTTTATATGTCAACACTTCGTTGTTTCTGAACATTCACTGTCCCAGACCATTCTATGAGTATATTTGATGATCTGCAGTATAGGATTATAGCACTAAAAAATAGGCCTGGAAATAAAACTATTACACCAAAGGCTACAAACATCTCCATAGTCCATGATAAAATTTGCCAAAATTCCAGTTATCAAAATTGAAGCTGTTTGTGTTCAGGGAAGCAGGGTAGGAGCGACCCATGCAGGTGCACTGTGCTTAAAGGGAGCAATGTCATCTTTTCTGTTGACGTTTCTTCAGTATATTAAAAATTGTACACTATGGTTTAATTTTTATATTTATTAGAGTCCTAGAAACATTGAAGCCTTTGTTTCCACATGTTAAATTAAAATGTCTCACAATGTGCAAGGTGAAATGTCTTTGCCCATCTGTGTATTGGGATCATCATTCTCCTTGATGTATTATATATGAACTCCTTATAACCGTAGTTTTCAACTTTTTTCTTAATCTCACAGCACACTTCAACCTCTAGTTTATAAATTTTCATGGTGCACTGGTTGATAATCACTGCCTTATAAAGAAAACAATAATACTTTTTAGATAACAGTCTTCTTGACATCTGGAAGGTGAGCAGGGAGGTGGGTCTCATGGTTAAATATACATATGTGGTTTGGCCCTTTTTAGCTTTGATTCAATCTTAGTTTAATTATGCATTTGTTGACTTTAGGTAAATTACCCAATGATAAAAGTAATATCCCATTTACCCTATGATTAAGGTAATATAGTAAAAATATGGGGCAGTGTGAACTATGTACACTAGTCATAAGGGGGAGATGCGTGAAGAGATGCCCCAGTCACCTGCTGGTGGCATAGTCAGAGTGGAGAGCGGACGTGTCTAATCCCAGAAACCTGTTAATATTACTCATCATGCCATATAGCTTCGACGTACCCTCATGGATAAAACGGAAGTAATAAACGTCACCAGGTGACAATAAGGTGTGGGGCGGGGGCAGGCAGCGCGTGGCAGCTGCTCGGACAGTGTGCAGTCCTTCCTCACGCCCTCATGCATACATTTCCCAAACGTTCTCTTTCGGCTCTTAAGTAAATCTGTGACCCTACTGCCATGGAATGTGCAGACTATCTACTCAGTGGCCCTCCCTGGAGGAGAGCTGTCCTTTGTCCCCTGCTCGGAAGCCCTCACCCAGTTGGGGCCTGCTGCTTTCCTGTCCTGCTGTCACTTCCAATATGGCAAAAATCTTTTCTAAAAAGTATCAAGGTTTCTTTTTCTCTCGGGGTGAAGCCCAACATGACCCTGAGAGCAAAGGGCCCAGGCTCTGGCCTCCACCTCCCTCTCAGGCCTCTCCCCCGTGACTCCAGCTTCCTCTGGGATACAGGCGTCTGATTCCCGACAGCGGCTCCTTGCCCTGCTCTTCCTTTGCCTTTAGATGCTTTTCTGTCTGGAAAGCCCATCTTCACCATGTTAGCCCACTGTCTTGGCATTGCTTCCCTGACTTCTTCCCATGCCCACATCAGGGATCCCATGGCATCAGAAGTGCTACTGCTGCATCTTTGCATTCCCAGTTCCCGTCCAATGTACTTGCAGGAGTTCTCAAAGTGTGGTACATAGTGTGGTCCAAGCATATGCCCATGTATGGACCACAAAGGAGCCTCAGTGCAACACAGTTTTCTGTGAGGACAGTGTCCCTGTGTTCCCAATGATAAGAATGTTCCTGACTTCTTGTGTTGCTTCTTCCCACAGTTATATCACTGAAAACTGATTTTGACCCAAATAACAAACGGTAGATGCTAGCACTGGTATCTTCATGTTATAGTGGTTCTACTTTAATACACTCCAAGCATCTGAAGTCCCAACTACGTACCCAGGGTTGTGATAACCAAGAGAGGTCCCCTGTCCTTTGAGGCAGTCACGGGAGAGACTCTGGGGACAAACTTAAAGGCGATTGTTACCATCGTTGAGTCCCTCAGGAGGAATGCAGGTGACACAGGAATTGGTACACGTGTGGATGGAGTGTGGATATTGGTTCTCCAGGACTTTTAGTCTTTGAGTAGTTTCCATATTGCTAAGTCAAGGAAATAGAACAGTGTGAGGGTTCAAGACTCCAGTTAACAACTTGTCTCATTGGGGTGAGACGCAGCATGTATGTAGCAAGGTGTACACAGGTTTATTACTTGTCTCATTGGGGTGAGACACAGCATGTACGCAGCAAGGTGTACACAGGTTTATTACTTACAGACAGGTAACAAGGGACAGAGGAAGCCTAGGGTCCCTTGTGAGCTGGTTCAGGGAAGTTCCCAGGGTGGTAAGCTCTCACCCACATGGTCCTCACTTGCACTGCAGCTGAGGGGACCCAAAAGGTGGCTCCCCCTGGGTTATATACCTCAGGGACTATGCGACTCATGGGGCGAAGCTTTCAAGGGCACCCTGCTAGGGGGCTGGGAGAGGAGTAAAGCCAGGGCTGTCCTAGGGACTGCCTTCCTAACTCAAGATGGTACATTCCCTCGGAGGGGCAGGAGCCAGGCCCAGGCCCCCTCTCTCAGGGTGTTGTGTTTCTAGCACATTGTACAGTTACCTTTGAGAACTACAGCAAGAAAGAGGAGAGAACTCCTGCAAGTACAAGCAATTGTCTATGACAGACACACGGAAAGCTTACCTTGCAAGCCAGTTTCCATGGAAACGAAACAAAAAATAAAAAGTATGCATTATGCATTCAACTGCTTTCAAGGACTATGACATTAATACAGATTTGTATTTTATTTCAATTAAGTCTCTAATATCTGGAGTATGAAAAGTATTTGGGCCAGATATAGATGCTGAAATATGCTAAAATTTCTCCACTTTCAACCATCATGTGCTAAAATCATTCATTCAGTTAATATTGACTTTTAAGAGCCTAGTCTATTCCAGTTTTTTAAGGTATATCCCTTTTGAACCGTAGCTCAAAGAAAAGGAAGATAAAAGAGCTGCCAGTTACTAGAACATCACTCTCTGCCTGGAAAATGTCTAAGTGATCAGCTCACTTGTAAAATATATACAACATACAGACTTTTCCATGACTCTGTACATGTCAAATATAATGTGAAGATGAAGACAGTGAAAGTGTGATGTAAGACTTACACAAGGTCATGGCCTGAGAGAGCAAGGTAACCCACAGTTCTCAAATCTGGGCGGCCCATTGTTCTGTTGCTTCTTTTTAAAAAAATATTTCAGTAGATTTAGGTGGTACTAGTGTCTTTTGTAACATGGATGCATAGTGTGATGCTGAAGTCAGCTGGGCAACCATTCTTTAAAGTCCTTTTTCTTTCAATTATCCTATAATGTTTTTACTCAAAGCAAATTAAAACGCCATCCATTTTGGTGGACACAGTCTATCAAAATGATTGGTGATATTGTACATATTGGAGATGCGGCTTATGTTATTTTACAATGATATGGCGATATACAGAAATGTTGTATTTTAATTCATACATAAAATATATTAAATGGAAAATTAAAATATTTGAAATGAAAAAATGTTTTAAAAATATTTGTAATTTAAGAAGAGTTCTTCCAAAAAACATACTAAATATCAATAAGTAACCATACTTAAAAATTAAAGAAATAAAAAAAATTAAAATTTGAAAGCTTTGTTTACTGGGAAGATGAAAGTGCTAACTGTGCTAATTTACTTGGGAGTTCATTTAGTGTCAGGAGAATGACACCGTTGGCCACCAGAGGGCAGGATGCACTTGTGATCAATTTAAACTCATAAAAGATAGGAGGAAATGTTCCCGCTGCCTGCCTCCAAAGATTGGTGCTGTGATAGACAAAATCTTTACAAATATTTGCTATATTCATTACAGACATTTAGAATTTGTTTACTTAACTTTTATGATGGATGTATAGCAGGTCAATATTGTTGAAAAATATAGTAAAGAAAAAATTAAGATATGAGTTAGCTTGAAGCCGGCATACTTTGGTTTTTGCAAAGCAACCTTCCTCTGGCTCTCAGGGCTTTGCTTTAACAGCTGCTGCACTCAACTCATAACGACCGCATTTCCAACTAACCATGCCCCCGTAAACAATACGGGACAGTAATCTCTGCATTTTTAATTCTGAGAGAGGCAAGTGAGCTGAGAGTTGTAGAAAAGAAAAGCTGTGAGGAATTCAGTTTGTTTTGGGGTAATGAAGAAAAGAAAGAGAAAAACAGTAGATATTTGCTAGGAGAACATTCTAGCATCAAATGGTTGTCTTTGCTGAGACAAGTGAAAGATGAGACCTGATTTTTAGGCTTTTAATTATAGACAAGTTTAAAGTTGGTAGGAGTCGTCCCGCCATTAACACCTATGGAGCATATTGCAAAGGTACAAGTCAAATCTATCAAGTATAGAACACAAATGTCTTAACCCTGTGATTAAGTAAATGAGGTGAAAGTTATGTTAATTAGTAGGATGTAAGCACTCCAATTTGTACAAATAATCAACACATTGAATGCCACAAAGACGTAAATGTATTCATGATCTATGTATATATGACTTAATAAAAAAATAAAGTTGGTAGGGAGTGTTCTAAGTTATTTTACCTCAGTAAATTTTAGAAAAATGAATTATATCTGGTCAGCTTCGCTATGCTTTTTTTGCTGGTAAAACTGCTAACATCCAATTTCAGAACACTTCATGTGGAACTGAGTGGAAAACCGTTTATCAAAGTTACTAATCACTAGAACCCATTGTAGTTTACACGTTTATAAACATTTTCACTAGGTCCTGGGACAATGCATTTGACAGATGAATAAACAAGTTTAGACTAAGTAATAAGGTCTATGGCTTGTGTGTGATATTAGCTCCCAAAGGAACAGTTATTGCTTAGGGCTAAAATTTCTAAATTTCTGGATCATTAATCGGTTAACTTGAGTGGAGTGAGCAATTAAGACAATGAAATCTCAGCATAGGAGATTGATTTTATTAGGAGCTCAGAGTTTTAGGCTCAAACCTCATACCTGATCTTTTATCCTGTTGAATGAGGCCAACTATGGTGTTATTAGTGTTTGGGGAACCTCAGGTCTCAATCCTATGCAGACATCAACGTGTGCTGTTGAATTTATTTCTAAAAGAAGATCACTGTTCAAGGGACATTGAAAAGTGCCTTTAATTATTCTTGAATTAAAGCGCCTTGAATGCTGCTTAAGGTAAGGTGTTCTGTCTTGGAGAGCTGCTTTTCTAGTCCTTGCTTCTCTGTCTCCTGGGAGCGATGAGTAGAGTATCCCCCAATCCCAATCCAGGAGAATAAATGGATGGCGCCCTCAGTTCAACCAAGCTTCTTGAGAGAGGCCCCGCTTGCCCACTTACCTCGCTGTCAGGTTAGAACCCACAGTGGTCTCCAACAGAGTTTCTCAGGCAAAGTCACAGGACAGTTTTATTGCCTGATAATATGAAAAAACTATAATCAAACATTTTATTGTGATAAGCATGTTCTTCAAACTTGCACATGCCATGAAAAAGTGGAAAAGGTGCTTCCTTATTTACAAAGATTAAATAATCTCAAGATAAAAATAAAGTTACAAAGATAAATCTCAAGATAAAAGAAACCAGCTACATCTGCCTCTCCACAAGTAAACTTATAATGCTTTGGTTATAAAAATCTGCATCAGCAGGTCTCTGTTTGCACAGTTCCTTGTTTGCTTTGGTGTTTGGAGGAGCTTCGCCCAGGACTATACTAGCTGGAGGTTCTACTTTCACAGCTGGAGCCCGGCCAACATTCAGGTGCACATGTGGGATTCCTGCAGGCACTCACATGATTCAAACATTCAATGAATACATTTTGAACACCAGGTAGGAGAAAGCCGTCTGCGCCAGAAGCAATGATGTAACATCTGATGAAAACAGACATGCCAGGACTCTATGCTCTTTCCAACCATTGCTTTCCCAAAGCCGGGCTATTCACAAGGGAACTATTTCACCTCACGTTTGGCAAATGCAGAAACACAACTATACCCCCAACCAAATGTGCCAGTTATTCCAGCAGCTTACAATTCAAACATCCTCCCATAATAGTCATTACCAGGAACACCAACCAGTCAAGAAAAAAACTCTCAAATACTATGTTCCCACAGGCCAGTGTGTAAAGTAGAATCTGGCAGTTCACGGTGACTAACACACGAACCCCGAAATATGGTGAGATGGGGCTGGTTTCTAGCTTTGTTCTTACCAGCTGTGTAACTTTTCACCAGTCTGACCTGAGTTTTATCTTGTGCAGTACAGAGTAATAAGAGTATCTGCCTTTTAGGATTATGGCAAGGATTAAATTTACCTAGAACACTGAACACATTGGCTGCTACAGGTGTACAGCAAGGGCTCAATGTATGAAACAGTCACTAATAACATCTTTGCTGTTGTCAGATACAGTTTGCAGGTCGCATACTCAGGAATAAATAAAACCAAAGCATTAAAAGAGTACTTTCAGAGTCTCTAGGTTACCATCTACACTGATGTTCCTATAAAATTGGGAATGATTTTGAAGATAGAAATTCCCCATATTAGCAAATCCTAACAAGACACTGACTAATGCACAGTCTTCTACCCAATAAGTGACATCCAGGAAGTTTTCTTCTTTTTTTTTTTCTATGAAAGGTCTTTATTGGTGGTTGATGCTGCTAAGCAGTACTAAGAAGGAGAGAAAGAGAGAGAGAGAGAGCGAGAGAGAGAGCGCACAGGGGACAGGGGAAGAGAAGAGAGAGAAAGAGGGTGAGGACAGAGTAGAGAGGAAAGAGAAAGCAGGAAGTTTCCTTCTGCTGGCTAAATTTGTAAGTATACAACGTTAACCTCCCTAAGTACCCCCGTTGCCCTCTAGAATAGACACTGTATTTAAAAATCTCACAACTCACCATCCCATTTTCTGCCGTCACCAGTGGTCCTGGTGTTTGAATGCTGGACTGAGGGTGGATTCTGCATGGGATGCAGTTTGCACACTTTAAAGGACAGGATAAGTCTACCCCTTAAGGGCATTTAAAATAAAGGGGTATGGTTCGGTGACTGTAGCTCTAAAGAGATATGGTTCGGTGACTAGGTCAAGCGGTTAGGGTGCCAGTCACATACACCAGAGCTGGAGGGTTTGAATCCAGCCCAGGCCCAACAAACAACAATGACAACTGTGACTTAAACATAGCCGGGTGTTTGGGTGGACACCTGTGGTCCCAGCTACTGGGGAGACTGAGGCAAGAGAATTGCTTAAGCCCAAGAGTTTGAGGTTGCTGTGAGCTGTGACACCAGGCACTCTACCCAGGGCGACAGCTTGAGAGTCTGTCTCAGAAACAAAAAAAAAGGAGGGGGGAGGTATTTATAAGACACAGCTGTGGAAACAAAGCCCATGGCAGGATCCTTCCCAGGGTTTGGGGACGATGGCACTACTGCTGTCATTGACACCTGCCACCGCGGCTCCACCCCACCCAGCCCCTGACCTTCCTGAGGCCTCCCTTTATTTCTCAATTACAGGAGAATGACCTCAAAGCATTTCTGGAATAGACCTGTGCTCTGTGCTTCTAGGGCCCAGTCAGGCTGGGCATGCCCTCTGTCTTGTGGTTCTCTTCCCTGAAATCTTGCTCTTCCTCACCCTGAGCCCTTCCTGGGCAGCGCAGCCCAAACACGTCTTTCCTGACCTCACTCATAAGGGTCTTTTTCCATACTCCACACTCTTTTTTTATGTCATGTTTCTAGATAGTCATTCACTTATCCACGCCCTGGGCCCAGAATGGGTGCCCCTGAGGAAATCCTGTCGCTAAGAGGCTGGCCCTTGTAGTGGTCAGCTCTGGGTTAGGCAGTCGGAGACTGCTCCTTGGTGGAGTCTGAAGGGGTGAGCTGGAGTCAGGCAGGCCAAGGCCGGAGAGGAGGCTGTGAGCCCCTCAGCAGGAGCCTGCAGCGTGGGGAGGAGCTGCCTATGAGCCGCTGCACGGCGTGGGGAGGAGCCGTCCAGTGAGATGCACGGCGTGGGGAGAAGCTGCACGTGCACAGCATGGGGAGGAGCTGCCTGTGAGCCGCTGCACAGCGTGGGGAGGAGCCGCCCGTGCACAGCGTGGGGAGGAGCCGCCCGTGCACAGTGTGGGGAGGAGCTGCACGTGCACAGCGTGGGGAGAAGCTGCACGTGCACAGCGTGGGGAGGAGCCGCCCGTGCACAGCGTGGGGAGGAGCCGCCCGTGATCCGCTGCACAGCGTGAGGAGGAGCCGCCCTGTGATCCGCTGCACAGCGTGGGGAGGAGCCGCCCGTGCACAGTGTGGGGAGGAGCCGCCCGTGCACAGCGTGGGGAGGAGCCGCCCGTGCACAGCATGGGGAGGAGCCACCCGTGATCCGCTGCACAGCGTGGGGGGGAGCCTCCTGTGCAGTGAGCCTCCCGTGAGCCGGGGCACACAGCAGCAGCCACAGGGCTGAGGCCATCCCGGGGCACGGCACAGACTTTGTACAGACTGGACAGTGGCAGGACAAGGCTGCAGGGATCAAGTTTGCATTTGAGAAATCGCTCTGCTCCTTCGAGGCTGCGTCCTGAGTCTTTCTGACAGTTCTGCAGGCACAGGAGGGGCAGGGCCGAGTGCAGCAGGAAGCCTCTCTTTCAGTGGACCTCTCTCAAGTCGTATATTAACTACATATTTCTCTGTCTCTTTGTAATTGAATTCTGTTCCTCTATGAATTTTGCATATGTTCCTTGCGAAGGAACTATAAGCAAGTATGTGCTACAAACACACCAATGTGCCTGAGTCTTTCCCACTTCCTGGCTGCAGCTGGCCCTCTGTCTCATGAAAAATTAAAAAAGAAATAAGAAAAGGTGATTTTATTTCATGACTTTATATATATATATATTTTTTACTTTTACATACACATGTGTTTATTAGGTTTCCACTTTTTGCCTTTACAGAATTTAAAAGGCTTAAGATTTAATAACAATAACAATGTTTAAGACAAGGACTAGAAACAAAAACCTCGTAAAGAATGAATGAAGATAAATACATTCAGAAAAGAAAACAGATGATTATTGCATCGAAATATTAAGCAATATTAATAATAATGCCAAGAAAGTAACATTCACATTGTCAAATAATAGTATGTCTATTATAGAATGCTTTGACTCTGATGCTCAGTATGAAGTCATCAGTTAACTTATGTTTTTCCAAAGTCTCAAAAAATAGACATCTAATATTATATAAATAAAAGTAAAAGAGAGCTTCAAAAAATAGATCATGCCAAATCTTACAGATAATAGAAAAAGAAGAAATATCCAGATCAAGTAGAATGATTTTGATTTTATATTTTATATTTTGTAATTACATGATTTCCAAATTTCTTAATATTCTTTTTCAAAATGGAAGTGGCTCTGAAAAATCTCATGTAAAACACATGCAATTCATTATTCTTTATTTAAATCTTAAAAGGCAGTACCATTGCAATGTATCAGTGAAAGTCAGATTTTCCTGTCCACACTAAACAAAGACCATGTCTTTAGAGAGCTCCCACTTGGCTCTGCCCAGTAAGGTTGTTGTGTATTTCTCTGTCATTCCCTCTGTTGAAACCCACCTATCCCTATTCATTCAACATGGAGCAGTTCTAAGATCAGACACTAGGTGTTCCAGACCTTGCAATAAGGTGTTACTGATTGATTGAGCTTAATGCCTATGATATTCCCATAAAGAATAGTCTCTAACTAAAGACAGGTCTTCACTGGTAAGATCTGCTAACCAGCAGGAAGCCGGTGGGCAGGAGACACCTCCCTAATCCTTTAAGCTAGACCCCGTCAGCCAGCCAGCATATCTTTGCTGACCTGTGGAGGGGCCCAGGGCCAATGTGCAGAGGGCAGTTCTTCTTGTCTCTGGTGACAGGATCCTCCTGTCTTGCGCTGGGGTTTGGCCTGGAGGTCACAGCACAGTAATCGTTGCTGCAGAGTGCAGGCCCTGAGATACTCTGCACAGTTGCCCTGGTTGCTGAACTCTGGCATTTTAAAAACCATCTGTCTGGATTTTTGGAGGAAAGATGAATCTTCATCATTTCCAGATCCTGACCCGAGTCACATCAAAGGATGTGCTTCAGAGGCATGAACAGACATAGACATTTCACCAAACAATGTGCTATTAACAAATGAACACAAGATAAATGTCTTCTATTATCTAAATTTGATTAAAGAAATTGCAGATATGCATAATTTACTGCCATTTAAATAATTATTTAAAAACCTCATCAATGTCACAAATTATTTCTGGATTCATGCACATTTAATATAGTCAGAGAAACTTCCAAGATAAAAATACAAACATCAGGTCAGAAATTACATCAGGTTGGGCGGCTCCTGTGGCTCAGCGAGTAGGGCGCCGGCCCCATATACCCAAGGTGGCGGGTTCAAGCCCGGCCTTGGCCGAACTGCAAAACAAAAAAATAGCCGGGCGCTGTGGCGGGCGCCTGTAGTCCCAGCTACTAGGGAGGCTGAGGCAAGAGAATCACTTAAGCCCAAGAGCTGGAGGTTGCTGTGAGCTGTGTGATGCCACAGCACTCTACCCAGGGCAATAAAGTAAGATTCTGTCTCTACAAAAAAAAAAAAAAAGTGGAGGTAACAGTAAAAGTCTTCTCAGGTGTGCCAGGGTCCTTAAGTTATATCACACAGTGCTACGAAACCGTTAAGCATATAGGTTTGGCGTTGCAATGCTTGGGTTCATATCCCAGCTCTGCCACTTGATAGCTGTGGGATTCTGGATGAGTTATCTTTCCTTTGTCATACCTTTCTTGTCTGTACAAACTAGATAATAGTAGTAACTTACTTATAGGATTATTGTCAAGATTAGAAGAGAAAGAATAGTGACTGGCACAAGCTAAATTCTAAGAAAAGACTAGTTATCATCGTTCATTTACTCTTTCTGAGAAAAGCTCCCTTAAAGACATCATCTATTCAATACAGAGGCAGCAAATTTCAGAATTCCAGAACAGGAAATTACACACACCTAAACACACACATATATTTCCTATTTTATATATGAAACTAAATAATAAAAGCAAAAAACCCCCCCAGAATTAATTATATCTTAATGCATTTACAGAATGTAATTGAAATATAAAGTAATTTTGACAAAGGAGATATGTAAGATTAATTGAAACAATCACCTGGATCTAAAGTTGGGGATCATGTCAACAGAAAGTAGAAGTACATAAAGTATTGAGACAAAAGGAAATAAAAGGTGTTTAAATTTCTCATCTCAGATTTTTGACAATGAGCAATAAATAGGTCCAAATATGGATTTTAGAAACCTAAGATATATGTCCATAAGAAGAGATAGATGCCTTCCTTAATTACAGTATGTTTTTTTCCACAAAGGAGGTAAATTAATATTTATTCTTTCTCCTGTGGAGTTATCTCCCAGATATCTAATATCGTTCCACTTTTTTTTTTAACTTTGCCTGCAAAGTTTACTGGCACTTGAACATGAACGAACAATGTAGAATCTACCTAAGAAGTTTCAAGTAAAGAGAGAGGGGAGTAGATTTACATCACACAGCAAACAACCTAATAAATCTCAACACCATGCCTTGGCGTACTCGTTTTCCTCTTCCTGACCCTTCCTCCCACCTAGAGCTCAGCTGCTCCTTCCTGGCCCCCCTTTACAGTTATTTCCCTCCTTTTTTTTTTCCACAGTGGACAGTGTCAGAGACTCACATCTACCCTTCAGTGTACTTGCCAAGGCATCTGCTCAGTTAAGCTGCTCTCTCCCTTTCATGGGTCATCTGTTAAGAAAACACATTTTTCTTTTTTTTTGAGACAGAGCCTCAAACTGTCACCCTGGATAGAGTGCTGTGGCATCACAGCTCACAGCAACCTCCAATTCCTGTGCTTAAGCGAGTCTCCTGCCTCCGCCTCCCAAGCAGCTGGGACCACAGGCGCCCACCACAACGCCCGGCCATTTTTTGGTTGCAGCCGTCATTGTTGTTTGGCAGGTCTGGGGGCTGGATTTGAACCTGCCAGCTCAGGTGTATGTGGCAGGCGCCTTAGCCCGTTGAGCCACAGGTGCCGAGCCAAGAAAACACATTTTTCATAAAAAAGATACAGGGTGGCCATACAGTTCAGTTTAAAAAATTGCACATGAATTCTATGGCCACGGTATATATGCATACATAACGAAAGATTGTTAGGAAGAACAGCTCCATATATGTGTTCATTATGCGTATTGTATGTAAGTACATATGTGTTATTATATATTCATATTAATATATACACAAACACATATGAAAAATTGTTAGGAAAACAAAACAATGTTAGTGTTAGTGCTAGTTGTCTCTGAGTGGTGAGATTATATCTAATTATTTTTTTCCATAATTTTCTGTAACTTCCACATGTTCTATGATGCATATGTTTCTCATTGTCAAAAGATGTTAAATTTTAAGACACGTTCTGTGTACATTCAAATTCTCCATTAAAGTCCCCCTGAGGTTCCCTAGAGCCTCTAGGATGATACTCAGTGTTCTGCACAAGAGCTTCCTTACCGCACATCCCACCCCTCCATCTTGTATTCGAGCTCTAATAATACCAAATAGAGTTTCTTGCGCACACTGAGCTGATTTCTGTCCCTTTGTCTTGGGTGACAAGGCCACCTCTCCCGTCTTGCTCCCCTGTACTTCTCAGAGCAGCACCAGCTCCCCAGGGAAGCTTCCTGGTGATGCCCTCTTTGGGTCCAAACTGCTTTTTACTCCTGGAAATTAAATGATTTGTATGCTTGTCTATTCTTCCTTCTTGACTCTAAGCTCCCCCAAAGCCAGAGCCATAATCTCACTCATCTTCATATTAATAACTTCTAGAATGTTCTTCCAACATGACACAAGTCGCAAAAATTGAACTAAACTCAAGTGACACCGGTAAAAGACTTCTAGTTATCAGTGAATATAAGAAGCGGGAAAGGTCTTATCATAAATGAGATTCATTCTAGTCTATGCATGTTCAAGAAGCTACTTTGACTAAATATTCAAATAGTTAGAGCACCAAGACCTAAAAATATCTGTCTTTTGAGAGATGAAACAGATAACACGAGTTGAAAATAACACCCCCGTGCCGTGTGGCTCTTTAGTCCGAAAGCCCCCGCCGTTAGCTCTGCTAATGACAAGTGAGGGGAGAGCTGGGAAGGATGTCATAAGTGAACTGATGGAGTCTTAAACTTTTCTTTTGAGTGTGCTTAGGAGAATATCCTTAGCCAAAACTGCTGAGTACAGATAAAATAGTTTGCTGCTCTTTAAATCACCCTAATCTTGAAAGCAATTAACCGTGCTTTGATAATTGAATTGATTTTTCCTTCCTCATTGAGGAGCTCTGACATCGACTGGGGAACTGAAGAAAAATCTCCTGAATATCATTAAAAATTAGCTTTATTGAACAGCTCAGCATAGATTTCAATTTTTTTTTAAAAGTGAACTTACAAAGCTAAGGAAAAATTAGAAAAAAATTAAATGCAGTCAAGTGTGCTATTACCGTATAATGCCATAGTTAAAAAGAAATGAATAATTTTTTTCCCTTTTTTTAATAAAGGAAAAGGGTAGTTTTTGCCCCCTGTTCAGTGTTCATATAGAACTCAAAAGCAGGTTAGCTAATTTGGCTCAGACTTTCCTAGCCTGGTTGCCTTTGGGCTGAGACCAAGAAACAAAAGTTTCAACAGAGTGACACTTACTGCTGAAGGTAACACATGGTTAGAAAGGATCTAGAAAGGATCTTGCTGACTACTTACTCACAGCTTACTGTAAAATGCTTCTCTTCAGGCTCAGCACCTGTAGCTCCGTGGCTGGGGTGCCAGCCACATACACCCGAGCTGGCCGATTCGAACCAGCCTACGCCTGCCAAATAACAATGACAACTATAACCAAGAAATAGCCGGGCATTGTGGCGGGTGCCTATAGTCCCAGCTACTTGGGAGGCTGAGGCAAGAGAATGGCTTAAGCTGAAGTATTTGAGGTTGCTGTGAGCCGTGATGCTACAGCACTCTACCCAGGGTGACATAGCTGTGTCCAAAAAAAGAAAAAAAAAAAAAAAGCTTCATTCCACCCATATTAATTTCACTGCTGTGCTGGACTCAAATGAGACATTACAGAAATGATTACTATTTATAAAATTACAGGGACTACAGAGAATGTGGCTTGATGCAAAACCTTCCAAGGTAGAAGTGTCAAGCTTGGAAGAACTCACCACTTTTGACAAAGCCTGCTACTCTTTGGACCCAAGTTCTTACTCTCTGGGTTCCCTGAAGTCCCCTCAGAATGATGTGAAGTATCCTTCAAATGTGCCTTCAGGCTGCTGTGGTTTCTTGCTTTTGTTTTCTAATAAAACTTCCTTCTGACATTAACTCAGAATTCCATTGATTCAAAATTCTGAAAACTAAGAAGGTTAAATGGCCAGGCTTCTTTATCACAGAAACACATAATAATCATTCACTTTCAGAACCTTAGCCCTGAGGCACTGAAGGAACCTGAATTATTTCATTGAAAATCAGCTAAGCAGATCTTAGGATGAATGTTGGTGCTAAGGATAGCTTTTGAATTTATTTTCTTTGAAAACTAATAATCTTCAGATGGTCTAAAATTTTCATTCATGTTACTCAACCAACCAGATTCTCTGATACCTAGTGATTCTAGACACACAATCATTTTCTGCACGAATGTTAGAAATTTTACTCTAAAAATCAAGTTACCTAGCTGTTGAGCATGAAAGTACACACTAAAGAACATAATTTAAATTGCCAAAGTTAAGGGATAATTTTTCCTGACTTATTTTAATTTTATAAAAGAAAGATATAATTTAGGGGGAACTCTGTCAAGAACTAAATCAAAAACAGTTGGATGTTTATGCTTATTTTCTAAATAAATATTCATTTTCATTAAAAGAAAATTCACTTAGCAAGTAGTTATTAGGCATTTACCTTATGAACCATGCTGTAGCAGCTACTTCAGAAGGAAAGAGAATAGAAGGAAAAAAAGATGCTCATTGCCAGGCACTGTGAAGACGCAGAGATGAGTGACAGTTCCACTGTTTGGGCACATTACTTAATGTGACTGGCCTCAGAGTCAGCATCCACCACATAAATGTAATGCTTTGTCTTATAAGATTGCAGGTAGAATAAAATGGGATGATGTGTGTAAAGTACTTCACGTAATGTCTAACACATGAGACTTAAACAAATGTTCATATTATCTCGTTTAATATATTCACCATAACAATTGATGCTGGCCTCTCTCTCCTTTGCATTATCATTCTCTCTCCTGCATTAGTCCTCTCTACGGTATCACGATTCAATACTATTTTTCCCCTCTGAAAGGAACTTTGCCTTGACTCTATTTTTTCTTCCAGCTACTATCCCATTCCTCAGCTTCTCATTACAACAAAACTCTTCAAAAGAGGCTCCAGTGATGATCACAACTGGGTTAAGAAAATAGGTAGATCTCCAGCTGGATGATAGTGTGGCCACAGAGGCAGCTCAGGCCGGCTGAAGGGACAAGATAAATGCATACATTCACACACACACACACACACGCATACACCATACACATACACAGACTGGTGAATAGTCTTGAGAAAGAATATCAATGATGTCAGGGGCTGTTAAATGATCGAGGTGTATAAAACATTCAAAAAGTCCCCCACGTTCGTCTATTAGTAGATGGTGAGTGACTCTATAATGAAATCTCTATACAGAGTGAATCTGAGAAAACATGTATCAGATGACTTTAACCATCTCACTAATCCCTTTTTCTCATTCTCTCTTAAATTTCATAACACCGTACTCATCAAGGTTACCAATGACCTCCACGTCAATAAATTCATTGGTCAGGTTTTGGTATTAATTTAATAGCATCAGTAGCATTTGATGAAGTTGATTGCTTTATATTTCTTGAAACACTTTCTACAATCAGCTTTCAAAGTATTACTCTCCTGGTTTTTTTCTTACTCCAGTGACAACTCCTTTTCTGGTTCTGCTTCCTACTCCTTTCCCTTAATGTAAGAAGGGGCTCTGGTCTCACCTCTTCTATTCACTCATCTCCTTTTATCCCTCCCCTCCCCACCCTTCTGTCCTCTCCTCTCCATACTAAATCTCATCTCTTCAAGTGATTTCTGTGTTTATAGCACAGACTATTCACCTGACTCCAGATTCACATAGTCAACTGTCCACTTGACATCTCCATCTGGATGTGTTTTGGGCAACTCAAACTGAACACATCCAAAATTAAACTGATATTCCCAGTCATTCACTGTTGCCCATATTTCTATTAATGCTAGTTCTGTTTGTTCCTCCAGTTACTGAATCCAGAAATCTTGGCATGATTTTTTTTTGTTGCCTCTATTTCTTTTACACCCTATAAGGTGGTTTTAAAATTTGCCCACTAATTCTTTCATACTCCTTCTGTTAAATGGTGGAGCTTAATTTTTCTCTCCTTGAGTGAGAACTGGGCTTATTGACTTGCCTCTAATAAATAAAATAAAATGGAAAAGAAGATGCACAATACATGAAGGTCATGAAAGGTAATGTGACTTCCTCTTTGCTTCTCTTTTCTCACTGTGACTGTATTCATATGCTCTGGCTGCTATAATAAAAGCCTTTGGTTGGTTTCATTAACAGATTTATTTTCTGACAGTTCTGAAAGTTGAAAGTCCCATACCAAGGTCTAGCAGATTTAGGTTCTGGTGAAGGCTATCTTCCTGGCTTACAGATAGTTACCTTCTTATTGGTAGAGAAAGAGAAAAAAGTTTCTGGTCTCTCTTCTTTAAAGACACCAATTACATTGGATCAGAATCCCAACTTTATGATCTCATTTAACTGGGTATAACTTTAGTTATATCCAGTAAGGCTGTATGTCCAAACACAATCAGGAGGTTGGGACTTTAATATATGAATTTGGCTGAAGGACGCATATCAGATCATAGCAGTGAGGACATTAGTTGCTTTATCATGAAGATATATAAGCACCTTCTGGAAATGTCCAAGAGGAAAGGAACTGAGGCTTCCTGCCAACAACGCTGTGAGCAAGCTATCTTAGAAGCAGATCATCCAGCCCCAGTCAAGCCTTCAGATAATAGCAGCCCCTGCAATATAACAAGAGACCCTGAGCCAAAACTACTCATTTGAGCTACTCTCATGAGAATCCCCTGGAGAGTTTTTACATATATTGTTATCTTGATCCCAACTTTAAGATATTTCTGGTTTAATTATTGGTTGGTCTGTAGTGGGACCTGGCATTGGTATTTTTTAAAAAGCAGACAAGGTCGAGTATAAACTTATTATGCTGCTATAGGAAAGTCAGTGTCAAGACATCTGGAACACCAAAGGACTTCACAGGTTTTACTACATTAAATCATGATAGTTTTGTTACTTTCTCCTACAGGTATTGGCAAAATGAGGTCACCTTGTCAGTCAACAAATATTTATTGAGTGCCTATGTTTTCCCCATATTGTGTAGGAAATGGCAGCAGGACGATGGGGTGAGGAACTTGGAACACTGGTGAAGACTTCCTGTTCAAATCCCAGCTTCACCACTTGCTGCAAAACTTGGGCAGATGATTCAGTTTTTCTTTGCTTCCACTGACTAATGTAAGTGGGGATAGGAAAATGTCTCATGAGGACTATTATATTGATTTAGAAGTTACTACAATGTAGTGTGCATAGCAGTTAGTAAGCACTCAATAAAGGGTAGTTATTATTTTTTTCTCTGATGAGAGGAATGAAAGTGAACAGAATGATCCCTTAGTAACTACAGATCTGAGTGTATACAAACTATACCCGTGATGACCAAATTTACACAAAAGTACATTTGTGTTACTCAGTGACAACACATGTCATCATCTACTAATTCTCTTATACAGATAGGATTCAACATGAGTTCTTTTTTGTTTTTCAGAAATGGTAAGAACATTGATAAAAATTATGGGCGTAATTTTCGAACACCTGATCAGAGAATAACTACATACAATAAAATTCACTCATGTTAAATATACAAGTAAATGATGTTCAATAAATTTGCTATGTTGTGTAACCATTTCCACGATCCAATTTTAGTACATTTCCATCACCCTAACAAGAACTCTCGGTTCTGTCTACAGATGCCAAGCTCTAGGCATCATTAATCTCTTTTCTGTCTCTGTGACTTTGTTTTCTCTGGACTTTTTATATAACTAGATCATATAACACAGGGTCTATTGTGTCTGACTTCTTTAAGGTAAAAAATATATATATGTATTTTACCCTCAAAAAATTTAGAGTGTAAAATGTAGAGGGTTTTGTCACACGAATGCAGTGGATCACGCTGAAGCTGAGGTTTTGGGTGTACCCAACACCAGAATAATGCACCTTGTATCAGACATGTAGGTTTTTACCCTAAACCCCCTCCCACCCACGGTTAGCCTATTTTTGAGATTACTCCACCTCGCAGCATGTGTCACTAGTTGCTCCTTCACACGGATGAGCACTATTCCATTCTATGGATCATTTATGGTTGCATCCACTTTGGGGCTGATATCAAATAATACCACTACGAACATTTTTGTCTAAGTTTTTCTGTGGACTTCCGTTCCTGTTTCTCCTGTGTAGATGTGAAGGAGTGGAAAGGCTTGTTATATAGCAAATTTATATTTAACTTTGTCAAGACTGCTGAACTGTTTTCTACAAAGTGATGGTACCATCATCTCACATCCCCATGTATGAAGGGGATGTCATTTTAAAAGGTCAAAAGACAAAGAGGATCTAGAAATACACAAATCCAAACGCTGACTTTCCATCCTCCAGCATCAGTCATCTTCTACAGATTCAGATACAGGACAATGTTCTCCTCCCTCCCAGGATACCCACTTCGCTCTCTGGCTGGACAGGGGCTTCTCACCTCCTTCCGTGCTGCTCATCCAGGCAATGAAACTGTGCCCCTCCACTCCTCACAACCCTGGGAGACCATCTGACCTGAAAAGAACCTTTAACAAGTGAAAATGCCCTCCTTGGGTATGGCAAGAGAAGAGTTAATGCAGTTTGTAATAATTATTGATGACAAGAACTGCAAATGATTGTATAAAATTTCTAAAATATGCCTGCGAGCTTCTATTATCGATGTGGTGCCCCTAGGGGTGCACATATGGGTTTAAGTGTCTAAACTGTTTTATTAATTAAATTGCTATGATTTACCTCTCCCACGTTAGCATTTACAGTTTATGAAACAGCCCTGTAATTAGATGGACTAGTGTTGCTTGTTTACTTTGTGGGTGAAATATTATACACACAGATGTGTATATATATATATTTATATATACTTATATGTGTGTGTGTGTATATATTTATACACACTCACAGGACCTGTATTTTCCCTTGCCTACCCTCACAGGCTACTTTATTTCTAGTTCAATTAATAGGCAACCTCCAGTGGTGCATTAAATTGCTTTTTAGGGGGAGGGGCAAGATAGCTGGGAAATTCATTGTTCCTGCTGAGGTGTGTGATGGCATCTGTGCACATTTGTTTGTTTTCCCTCTGTAGACAGAAACTTTACATCGTAAGATTTTATTGTTAAAAAAATCTGTCTAGCACAGCCCTGAGATAAATTGTAGACCTTTTGTTAATTGTACAGTGTCTTATCAACTTCAGTTCTCATTTTGAAGGTATATCCAGGAATATGTAATATAAATTACCTATGCTATATAGACAATGTTAAATAAAGGTGTTGTTAAAGTACTTTTTGTTTGCCTTTATTTTATATTTATACTTATATGTGTTCATTCATCCTATCTATAGACCATATACTGAAGCTGAATCTAATGTTGTGTACATTTGTGTCAATTTCCTTAACTGTGGGTAATACTTGACTTTTAAATATGTCAGATGATGCCAAGTCTACTTCAACCATATCAATGGGATGGTTGAAGCTTAGATTGGAAGTTAGCTACTCACACTTTCTATATTTCTGAAACAGTTCTGGGTTCTGCATTTATCAGTCATTGTGGCCGTTTCAAATCTCTTCCACATGGAGGTAATGTGTAATTTGAAATTTTTCTATTTCTCAGGGATTTTAAAGGTATGATAGATAAAATAATAATTTTCAAAATATTTTAACACCCAGGAAAAATTTTTCTATCTATTCAAAATATAATAATTTGGTTAGCAATCTAACAATGTGGAAATGTATATCAAAGGGACACTCTGCTCCCATGCTGGAGTGATGCAATCTGATTGCAGAGGGCTAGAACAAATTTGGAGGGTAGGATAGAGAAAAAGAGAAGGAGGTGATACGGAGCGCAGGACGGGACTATCCACATATGCGCTTTGTACATTTTCATTCATCATCTTGACCAAGATAGTATTTATGGAGAATCTCTAAAGCTACTACTATATACATATATAAATGTATAAATACTATACTAAAGATAGTATTTATGGTATGTGACAATGTGCTGAAGTGGATATAGAGATTTTTCAGACACAGTGTCTGAGTTCCAGAAGCTCAGTTAAGTAAAGGGAATTTACTTTGCCTTTCTATTTAACAAGTATCATACAGAAAGTGTGAAATGTCAGAAAGGTGGCACTCAAGGAAAACAGCAGGGTTTCAGTAGAGAGAGGTTCTTCCACTTGAGGTGATAAGGAAAGTCTTCCTGGAAAAGGTAGAGTTTTCCATCTGGGGAGAATTTTAATAGATGTAGGCCTTCATAAATAGGTGATGCTAGCAGTGGAAATGATTCAGGGAAAAGTGTAGAGTTTGCAAAATCCGTGATGTTGTAATAGCCACATACACAGAATAAACAAAGCAATCCTCAACTTTTGCATAGACCTGAAACAGTATTCTTTTGATCATAATTGTTCTTTAAAAGTCTTTTTGAAATCTAGCAAGTTTCCAGTGGGCGCATAGGCTCAGTTCCAGTTTGGCTTTTCTGATTTCATATTAAAAGAAAGTCATGGATGTTGCCACCAGTTTAACTATCCATCGTGCAACTGGATGATGTGAATGATTAAGGGGAAAGAAACGCCAATGACTCAGCACTTAGTCCGCAATCCTGGTGTGTTAGGGAAGGAAAAGTGAGTAAGTTGTAGAATAGTGAAAATGTGTGATGTTCATAGTGAACCATCTTTAAACACGAAAGGTCAAGCATTTAATTTTAAAAAGAATTTTAGTCAAAAAAAAGACAAGGTTCATAGTAGTGAGTTCATAAGCTACCTCTTGTGAATAAAGGTGGAAAATGTGCATGTCTTTGTAGTTGCTTGAATACCCAAAAAGAAACTTCAGAAAGAAAAACACAAAAGTAGTAACAGTAGTGTGAGTGTGTGTGTGTGGTGTAGGGTGGGAATTTTTAAGTAGGACAAGAGTGGGGAAAGTGCCTTTTCCCGGTACCCACACATAAATAATTCAAGGGCACAGAAGCCACTTGGAGTTGACAATGCAGGTGCTTGACTCAGTGGGTCTGGAGTAGGGCCTGAGAGAAGTTTCTGCAAGTTCCCAGGTGATGCCCTGGAGGCTGATCTCCGGATCCTACCTGATAAAAAAAGTCTATATAATCTGGGGATTTGAGATACGACTTTAGTACTGGAGAATACCAAGGGATTGCTGGTCCTTTTGTTGATGTGACTATAGCACTGTGGTTGTAGATGGCCCTCAGAGGCGTGCAACGCAGGTGTGAAGACGGATCTGGGATTTGCTTTAAAATACTTCAGCAGCAAGAGGAACAAACAGCACAGAAGGGTAGATAAAGCAAAGATAGCAAAATGTGATAACTGCATCTGGATTCTGGGCACATTTGTGTTCATTATACTATTTTTCCACTTTTGTAGGTTTGAAAATTTCATATTAAAGTTAAAAAAATCACTTATGATTTTTGTTTCTATCCCACCAAATTGTTCTCTTTAGCATTCTCAATGATCCTCAGTCATGAAATCAGATAAAAACTCTTATCTTCACCTTACTTGATTTTCAAGCAATCAATGACAGATTTGACCTCTTCCCCTTTCTTGAAACATTTCCCCCCCTGCTTTGCTGACACCACCTCCCTTTGTATTTATCACATTGCTGGATCCTTCTCAGTTCTGTTGTCAGCACCTCCTCCTCCAAATACGGAGTTCTTGGGCTCCCTCACTGGCCCTGCATTCTTCTCTCTCCACCCTCTCTCCCACAGTGATCATGCCAAGTTCAGTTCCTACCTACACTCTGCTGACAGTGTGCCTTTAACCCATGCTTCTCCTGTAACCTCCAGACTCACATATCCGGAAGGGAACTCAAGATCTCTCCCCTAAGCCTATTCTCCTCTTGTGAATGACACCACCATCCCTGCTCATTTGCTCATTTCCAAACCCAAGGTGTCATTCTCTACGCTTTTCCTCATCTCCCTTTGCTTGTCCATCCCCAAATTTTGCCAGTTTCATTCCCAAATACCTTTCAAACGTGTTTGCTTCTGTCAAGCTCTATGGTCACCACTGTCTCTCCTTTGGAATAAATTACTGAGAAAGCCCCAATGCAGCCCCATGAATCGTGTGCACCCCACCCTGCATTCCGTACTCCACTTGGTAACCAGAATGTTCTTGCGGAAACAAAGGATAAATGCTCTTTTGCTTCATTTCCCCGTTCCCTCCAATGGCAAAGATGTTTTTACAGCCCAGAAGACCACATGTGGAACCTGCCTACATCATCTCGTACTTGGTGAGAAGTTGTTGCCCTTCTCACTCCTAATCCCTTGGGTTTCAGTGCTTTGAGCCTTTATCAGCCTTATCAGACCGGCAAGAAAAGCACAGTCTCCTGTGTTGCACTTTTGCTGCCCACTGTAGTTTTTCTTCATAATGCAATTTCTTCACGAATGCAATTATTATTTGTGTAGCTGCAGTTGTGGTCAGTATCCTGCTTTAGACTGAAGTCTCTAGGGCCCAACACATTGTCCAGTGCCTGACACAGAGCACCTACCAAGTGATAATTTGCCCTGTAAAGACAAAGACTGCATCTATCAGAACATGGCACATAGTAGGTGTTCAATAAATGGTTAAACTGTTATAGGACATTGTCGATGTTCAGATTAAACACTGGAAATGAATGTGAACAGGAGCATTAAAATCCTTTTAACAATGCCTCCTAGAAAAAGCAAACAGCAGTATGAGTTGCTTGGTATTTATTTTGGTAATTTGCTCCTTCTATCCTGGGACCAATCTATCCCTTTCCCTCCAGAATTCATGACACCCCCCTTCCCTCCTCTGCTGCTGTGCTCATCAGAAGTGAGCTGGAGCTATTTGGAGAGTTTGACATTTTTTTATTTTTATTTTTTTTTGCTTTCCTGAGTAAGGGCTATGCATTCAAAGGCAGATGTAAGATCTTCTGCCATTGAATTTTCAATATAATACGTAAAAGAAAGTTTGAGAGGCATTTCAGCGTAAATAACTTTTTTTCCTACTGCTAAACCTAGCCCACCTAAGGCCACATAATTAGTATGTCTCATGATTTCCTCAATGAGGGCAGACCCATCTTAGCAAAGTGGGGACTGAGTTACTGAGTACTTTTAAGTGACCAACATGTAGTTGGGTAGGCTCAGTTCCAACATCACAGCCCTCAGCCCCAGGCTGTGAGGATAGTCAGATGTCAGGTTCCCAGCCTGGTTTTGCAAACTCCAAGCAAGATAAAGTTAAGTTATTCAACTACCGCTACGGAAAATGCAGAAAAGCAATGTTTGCAGTAAGACAGACAAATGTAGACTGCTGAGAAGGTGTGACTCCTTAAACCTGGCCAGCGTCACCTGGCCTGGAGCTGTCTGGCAGCTCCTCGCCCTACCAGGTGTGGTGGGTACAGATGTGCCGGCCAAGCAGATCTGCCCTGTTCTGCCTTGGCAACTTTTTTTCCAGCATGGAAGGAGTGTCCATATAGCAAAAGTCCACGACTCTGCAGAGGATCCTGTGCTCATTGTGCAGAACTGGCCCAAGGCAGAAGGTTAAATAAATATACAAAGTCACTTAAACTGCAATTAGGCATTTCTGGCTTCTCTGTCCTATTAAGAAATCCATGAACTTGAGGGAAATAAACCCACAAGATCTCTTTGCTAATGAACTGAAAAAATATTTTTTTCTTCTTGCTTCTATTTGGATGTTGCCAGTGGTTAGTTAAGAAGAACAATTGCCTTCTGTCTCTGGGACTAGGATAAACATACATGACCTTTTTTACCAAGAGACACTGCACCCTGGGTTCTTAGCTCTTAGTCTTCACCATAGATGTTAATCACGTGAGTGTACTCAATTAAAATTAGTAGGTCAGGATAGTAACGGGGAAACTCAGGCAGCTGCTCTTTCTGTGGCTACTGGCAGGGCCTGTGCAGGTGATGTGAATTCCCTGCTGCCCATGTTTGTGCCTAGAATTGCAAATGAACGCCAGGTGAACTCTCCAGCCACACTCACAGATAAAGGCCAGTGGAACAGCGCTGCCCGCTGGCTCCTGTTAGTCAGGTATTGCAGCTGAGTTGGATACAAGCAACCAATTGGTTTCCTCAAAATTAGTTCCAGTACTTAAATACATTCTACCTTTTTTTTTTTTTTTTTTTTGAGACAGAGCCTCAAGCTGTCACCCTGGATAGAGTGCTGTGGCATCACACCTCATAGCAACCTCTAATTCCTGGGCTCAAGCGAGTCTCCTGCCTCCACCTTCCAAGTAGTTGGGACTTATAGGCACCTGCCACAACTCCCGGCCATTTTTTGGTTGCAGCAGTAATGGTTCGGTGGACCTGGGCTAGATTCAAGTCCACCAGCTCAGGTATACGTGGCTGGTGCCTTAGCCACTTGAGCCACAGTGGCCAACCCAACTACCTTTGTTTTAGCTGTTAAACACTAGTGATCTGACTCATCACTGTGTCTGTTGTTTTCTTCCAGGGCCTCCCTGACCCTCCCTCCCACCCTAACATGGCTCCTGACCATTCAATTTAAAATTGCTCTCAATGCTGAGGAGACACCTGTGCCTTGGTGTCTCCTTCACTTCACACTTAAGACTAAATGTGGAACCCCCATGCCTAGGTCAATTTCTTGTGAATTTCCTAGGCCTCAATCCCAGGAAAGGACTGTATCCATTCATTGATACATTCATTCACCTTGCCCCTGGTGGAAGGGACTGTGTTCATTTGTTTCCTGGCCAGGGAACCCATACACCTATAAATACCCTGAGACTGGGGGCCTGAAGGAGGAGATGGGGAAAGACTGGGAGAGAAACGGAGAGAGCTCCTCTCTCCCCACTGGAATTATCTCCCTCTAACAGATGCCTTGATGTTTTCTGTATTCTTTTCTTTCTTTTCTGTGAATAAATTCTGTCTTTCAAAAATTAAAAAAAAAAATAGCTATGCATTGTGACGGTCACCTGTAGTCTCAGGTAATTGGGAGGCTGAGGCAAAGTGAGTTTGAACCCATGAGTTTGAAATTGCTGTGAGCTATGTCACCATGAGACTCTACCCAGGGTGACAAAGTGAGACTCTGTCTGAAAAAAAAAGAAAAAGAAGTTTAATCCTGGAGGCCATGTGGAAAACTAAAACTAAAGGGAGGAAAGATGATTAGCTGGCTATTAAAGTATTTTGGAAAAAGAGAATAAATTCTTAAACAAAAGGGTAATAAGGATAATAAAAAACTTCAAATTCAATATTCTAGAAAAAGAACTAGAACCAAACACTGACTATTGTTAAGGAGGCATCAAGCAGGCATCAATAAAGACTCAGAGTTCAGTCCAGCAGTGTATCGATGCCCCCTCTTCTTTGTTCTAGTGTGTCTGGTTTTTAAAATATCTCTATAGTCATAAAGTTATTATTATTATTGTCATTTTTACAGATTCAGTCCAATTTCATTAGGACATTTGGAAGAAATAAATCTAACACAAACAAAATTATACCAATAAGTTGTATGATTGACTTGACATAGCCCATGCCTTCAACAAATTTGAATGAAGATATCTTCTTCAGTCATCGGAGATGAAGTTGAGTGAAGATATCTCAGTCATTGTGCTGGGATCTCTATGTAGTGGAAGTGAAATTAAGGACTGGGTCACCTTTTAACATTATCATTCTTCTACTCACAAACCTGCGCCATCACTCCTTTAGCCAACCCCAGGTGCTGACATCCATTATAAATTTAAACATACTAGAAACAATCATCAAATAGAATTTTTGGAATAGAGAAACAGCTACAGAGATTATGTAAGTAAAAACACAATGGTTTGATGTTCTGCCAGACTACATTATGAATACGCCTCAAAGACAGAGTACTGGGGTAAGGTTTACAGCCACGGGCACCTGCAACTTAACCCTTGCTAACTCCATGGTATTGCCATTCCAACAGGTCCTCTGGCTTATCTATGGTTTGGTGGATGCTCTGAAGTACAACTGTGGCTTCAAGGATATCTTTCACCAGCTACTGGGGAACAATTAGATGATCCAGTACATTTTTATATATTTTTAAGATTTTCCTATCTAGCTCTCAGGGAATCTTCCATAATGTATCACAGCCCCAAATGTTGTATTGCATCCATGGAAAGTGGCATAATAAAGTGTTTATTATAAAATATAATTTTAAAACTTTGCAAAATGTTTTTTTCTTTGCTGATCTAATTAAAATAAAAAAAAATTCTGAACAATGCTTCATTCAACTATTCCAGTAATTTTTGCTTTGGGGTTTAGCTATATTACTAATTCTTAATCACATGTGACAGTAAGCATATCATTCAGGGTATAGTCAGAAAACAGAACACCCACAAGGTACCTGGTATATAGTGGGTTCCTAGTAAATAATCATTTACAACGAATGAATATTCTTTTTATACTTAGCAAACAAGATGGATTTTTTGTGTTCAAAGTAGGAGAATCATTACAAAAATGATGTTTTTAGTGTAGTTAAGATCTGATGTGTCCATGTAAAACATACAATACTTTTCAGGACACAGCACAGTCCTATCAAATTAAAGGGAAGCGCAGAGATAAACGACCTTGACTTTGTTCAAAGGGCTAATATCTGACCCTACAAAATTTTATTTACTTTTAAACAAGGTAAACCATAATTCTCAAATACAAATTAGCCAACTAGGGTTGGGCTAACTAGAGAGTGAATTTGTTGCAAGAAAATTTTATACAAGAATTTTGTGATCTGAGACCTGCTCTCCTTGGCACTGCCGTGACGATTCAAGTTCACAAGGTATAGGCGTAGAATATGGGGGTTAAGAATCAGCAATTTAATATGGTTCTCCTGATAACTGCCACACAGCCAGGCTTAGAAATCAGGAGCCTTCAGTGTACCTGACCAGCATGGGTGCTGCTCATGGTCAGCAGTGGATCAATGACAGTACGGGAGGCAGAGTCTGTGGAATTCATGGTCCCCAGAATCCATGGAACAGACAGAACCCATAAGAACTATATTTTTGTACTGCAAGATTTGGGTGAAAGAAACTTGCTATTATAACTCTATTAACAAAGCACTGTTTTTATAGATCAATGTGTAGCTCATGAAAAAAATGTTTTCAAAAGGATGGTTTTACTATTTCTGGGCTTTTGTTGTGAATCCCTTGTCAGCTCGGGACAGGTAAAGTGTGAGCTCACAGAAACTCATGGAGTCTCAATAGAACTGAATAAACAGAAAATCTGCTTAACATCAAGGGGAGTAAGCAGAGAGTTTAAAGGAAAATCTTTTACCCTGATTGTGATAACATGTTATAGAATCTGAAGTGGGGAAAACATAGATGTGACAACTTGCTACTTGCAAGGATGACTAAGGTCAATGTACACGTATCAACGAGCACATGCATCAGAGGGAGCTAAGGACTCAACAATGATTTGTACTAGTACGGAGACTCTACAGTAAGATGTGGGAATATCAGAGGCACAGACATCTGTTAATTGTTTTTTAAGAAACTACCCAGAGGACAAAAACGATTCCTTCCCTGGCCAAGACAAAACCATGATGGGAGTTAAGTTGCTGGCACAGAGAAGGGAAGGAGTGGCAGGAATCCAGGCATTCACCTTTTCCTCCATGACGTCTATAACGTGTAAGATCCAAGTTTAAGACAGCAGAGGGAGTGGCCACAGGTAAAGCTATTCCAAAACAGCTTTCAAGCCCAGGAAGCTGAGAAAGCTGGAGCGCATGGCCCAAGATAACTTCTCTCACAACAGAGCTAAAATAGAATATGAATATCAGAGAGAGAATATGAAGGGGCTTGAAGGAAGAGTATCAAACCCAGATGATTTTCTTCACGATTAGACTGTGTAGGGAGATGAAGCATAACCCTAAGTTTTGAAAATAAGGTTCAATGGGACAAGAGACTACAGTCTTGCCTAATAGCTTTGACCTAACTTATCCTTGAGATGCATCACTTTATGTCTCTAATTCCATTATGTAACACTGTGCCCAGTGTACTTTCTAGAATGTGAAAAGAACACTGCATGGTTCCGAGTGTGGCTCTTCTTAGTTAAACATAAAGTGGGGTGATGTTCACCCTGTGTGGCAGTGATATGATCACAGCAGTGTATGAGAATTTATAATGACCATTAAGACAAGAGGATTCCAAAAGCTATTTAGTTGACAGACTTTCTCAGCTGAAGTGATAAACCTAGTGGTAAGTTGAAAAAATATTTCCATTCCCTCTGTAGGTTTTCTTGTTCCAAATATCTAAAATGATCCTTCTCATAGTCATAAATATCAATAGTACAGAACTGTTGCTTAGAGTCACAATGATATTTAAACTCTTACTTTTAGGAGCATAATTTCTGCCAACTTTACTGTTTTTTTGTAGGAGTGAGGGAGGTGTCAGTCCATAAGAAATATGATGATTTACGTATCTCTACTGATCTGAAAATTATACCTGTTCCTTTGGTCCAATTTTCAAGTTCTAAGCATTAGCAATGTGACCACAAAATCTATGATCTAATGCTTTATTTGATTTTTGTGTGTTTGTTTTAATGAAAGAGTAAAATGGGAGAAAAGCCAGGAGGGGAATATTTGATTCACTGTCTAGCCAACATGATTCTAAAAAACATTAAGCTGAAACTGCTAGAAGTGTTTCTTTTCTAAGTCTTTCTGGTATAATGGGAACAGTCAAGATCTGAACAAGAGTCAATATAAGATTTGTGGTTTTATGATAAGCATATCAGCCAGTGGATAGCGTAAACCCCAGTGACAGCTGTGATGGTTCTTGGAATCAGACCTTCTTCAATAATGTGTTCCCCCATAGTTTATGAACACTGCTGGAGAGAAGGGTCAAGGCTTTGGCAGATGTTGAATGTCTCTGAGTCACACAAAATTTCTCTCTGTGGACCTGTGCCTATCAACCATTACATCAAACCACAGGTACAGTGAAGCCCATTTTCCTCTTTGACATGATACTGTCGTTACTCTAGAGGCAAAATTTAATGCTACTGATAGTTGAAAAAGACACCTCTAAATACCAAAATAGTGCAGATACAGAATTGGGAGCAATTGGACAATTCCAACCATCAGGATATAAAGCAATAGTTTTATCCAGCCCAAGCCACATAATTCATTACAGTATGGCATCTTGGATTGAGGAACAATGACCATGACTTAAAAAAAATGTGGTGGAAATTCTTACAATGTTAGCATACTTCATAAATAAAATTCTTCTCAACTCTAACATTTGTTATAACAGTAAATGAGCATTCTTTTCATAGTTCGAAAAAATCTGGCAGCTTCATGGAAAGAAGTCTTTCATTGAGCAGTCAGCCAAATTTACTATGAGCATCTGATAAAAGAAAATCAGTAGAGTATAAATGATATGGGTTAGAGGGCTCCAGGTATCAGTGAATTTCCATGGCACTTGTTGAGCTACTTATAATTCACCAGGAAATTCTGGATGAATAAACATTTTATGGAGAAAGTTAAAGGGAAAAATAGTAAAATTACCATACTCAGTACACGTTCTTGGGAAAAGTATGTATTTTTTAAGAATAGTAATAAGAAAATTGTAAGAAAATGTGAAGAAACAAAAATTACAGTTGTGATTCAAATTATTAATAATTTTACTATATGAATGTAAAACAAGTACCTTAATAGTTTGTATAGGATTTTATTCCTTATCTCATTTTAAGGTCACAATAATACAATGACTTATCTCTAGTCAATATTAGTACTCTTACCAGATCCCAGACTATAATCATGTCTCCTCACCACCTGGGTATTCTTTCCATAATGTTCTGTAGTTGGGCTTCAGAGAAAGTTTAGGGAAGTTCTATAGAAAAATGCATCTGAGATTTGGTTACGGGATATAAATGACTTTGACTTTGAATGCTAGATATTACTTAGTCCCCAGCTTTTGGTGATCTTTGGGCGAGAAACACTCTATTAGACCTTGTGAAGAGCATAAACTACCTGGTCGCTTGATTATAGTTTCATTAAGAATTACTTCAATTTACCTGAGTTTGGGTTCATACAAAGTATAATTGCTTTCTAAATATTAGACCTAGGTGAGGCAACACTTTTGGAGGCCAAGGTAGGAGGATCACTTGAGGCTTGAGGCCAGGAAATCAAGACTAGCCTGGGAAACATAGCAAGGCCCCATCTCTATAAAAAATTAATTAACTTGGCATGTTGGGGAGCATCTTTTCTGGAGATTATGCTGGGAAGATCACTTGAGCCTAGTAGTTTGAGTTTACAGTGAGCTATGATTGTGCCACTGTACTCTGAGATACTATCTCAAAAGATAAAATTTACAATGTATATTGCTTTCTATAAAAAAGAACTACTTCAAAAAGAAAGAAGAGCTTTCCTGAAAAAATTGGCCAGAGGTCCCAATTCACAGAAGTCCCTTTGCCTCCTGGTCCCCTACAGAGAAAGAAACCATAATGAGGTGTTCTCAAACTCATGCAGTCTTATGAGTTGGTAAGTCATATATTAAAAGTTATCAAGAGAAAAGAAATCAATATCCTAGAAACTGCTAGAGAATAGATGTCTTGAAAATGTATGAAAATACGTTGCGTGATATATTGTCTTATTTTTTCCTGATGCCCTGGGTTTGCTTTTAGTTCAGCACGTAAAATACACACATTCTTACGAGGCGTTCTTAAAAAATAAAAAAAAAAATTCTTTCTGAACAGACAGGAATATCCTTTATTCTTTATCAATCTGAAATATGTTATTTCTCACAACAAAATAACTCTATAATCGTTTACATTTTTATTTTCCTTGCACTTCCTCTTTCTAAACATTTGTCATTCTAGGTATGAGAGTTAATCATTACAAAGTACTACATTTGTAGAGTTTGGTGATGACATTAGCCAGTCATCTCAAAATATTATAAATTGAACTTTCATGTGAGCATTTAAAAGAAAATTATGTAAAGTTACTACATGAGGAACTCTTCTTTATGTCTGGTATCTTTCCATTAATGAAGTTTTCTAATTCTAGAAATTAATAGTTACAAAGCCTAAAATTTCACCTCCTTTTGAAAAAACCATGATTTATTTACACTTAGATATTATGCACACACATAAGTATTCATGACTATATATGTACACACACACTCTTTTCATCATATTAATTCATCTGATAAACTAAGCAAAACATTTTAAGATTATCTATAGTATCATGATATGTAACATGATACTTTCAGCTATAACTAGTAATAAATCTAGTCTTAAGCCCAATTTTTTTCTTGTTCTTACTCTCCCCTGCCCAGCATCATAATAGAACTCCTTTCATCTGAGACATATTTTATACCTTCTATCCCAAGGGTGAGTGTCAGGGGGAAAAAACTCTTGCCATTTAGACAAGGAGCACCCAAAATAGGACGTGGCAGCTCAACACACATCTTTATCTTTTTAATAATTGAATATATCTTAATTTGATCTATTTAAACATCCTTAAATGATAGCTCAATCTGAAATATCCACACAATTTTTACAAATTTTGTGATTCTTAACCAAATATAAAAAGTACAGTGCTGAAGTCACTGACCTCCCCTACTACAGGAACTAACTCATTGGTGTTGGTTACTTACATTGGTGCAATTAATGGCCAGACTGCCAAATCCCCACTTCACTTTCTGATACATAGACCTCATCTTTATTATGTGCCCCTGGGAATTATAGTTGAAAATGGAAGCACTTAAAGAGTTTCTGGGAGTTATCTTATTATAAGGAATTGCACACTCATCTGCCAGAAAGAGCAATGGTGGCAGAAGACATCTAAAGAGCAGCACCTATAAGATAGAGATGGAAATGAAATTGAAATGGGGTGGAGTATAAATGTAGGCATCAAACACAAGTCTGTTTATGTTTATTCTTTCTGGAAACATGAACTGCATGGCCGTTAGTGCCAGATGCCACAACAGGTGCTAGGAATACAGCAGTGTGCAAGTTAAAGTCTCTATGACCAATGTGCTTATATTGATGGAGGATTCCAGAAAATCTATGGTTATAATGGTATTATAAGAGATGTAAATAAGCTGCTCAGCATAGGTGTTATGGGGAAAGCACAGAGAAAAATCCCTAGATGCCCTGGAAATACTTCAGACATGCTTTCCAAAAAGTAATGTATTTTGGATCATGAAGTGTGGTGTCCTCAACCAGTTGCTTCTAGAACACTAGGCAGATGGTTAAATAATATTTACAAGGAGAAGGTATATACTAGGACTTGGGATATTTAGTTTCTTTCTTCCACATATGAATATCCAGTTTTCCCAGCATCATTAATTGAGGAGACTGTCCTTTCCCCACTATACATTCCTGGGACCTTTGCTGGAGATAAGTTCACTATAGATGTGAGGATTTATTTCTGGATTCTCTTTTCTATACTGTTGGTCTATGTTTTTATGTTAGTACCACACTACTTTGGTTATCACAGCTCTGAGGTATGATGTGATACCTCTGGTTTTGTTCTTTTAGCTCAGGTTAGCTTTGGATATTCTGGATATTTTGTGGTTCCATACAAATTTTAGGATAATTTTTCTATTTCTGTGAAGAATGCCATTGGTATTTTTTTTTTAAGGAATTGCATTGAATCTGAAGATAGCTTTAGGTAGCATGGCCATTTTAACAATATTAATTCTTCTAATCCATGAGACTGGAATGTCTTTCCAGTTTTCCTGGGCCTTCTTAAATATCTTTCATCAATATTGTATAGTTTGCATTGTAGAGCTCTTTCACTGCTTTGGGTGAGTTTATTCCTATGTATTTTACTTTATTTGTAACTATTGTAAGTGGTTATTTCTTTATTTATTATTCATATTATTTACTTCTACTGATTTTGGTTAATTGACTTTATACCCTGCAACTTTACTATATTTGCTTACTACTGGTTTCTAATAGGTTTATTTTGTTTTTGTTTGGGGGGGGGAGAACAGTCATAACTCACAGCAACCTCAAACTCTTGGGTTCAAGAGTTCCTCTTGCTTCAACTTTCTGAGTACATGAGGCCCCAGGTGCCCACCATTTAGTAGAGACAAGTTCTCACTCTTGCTCAGGCTGGTCTCAAACTCCTGAGCTCAAACAGTCTCCCTGCCTTGGCCTCCCAGACAGACTTCTAATAAGTTTTGTGTGGAGTCTTTGTATTTCACTAGATATAAGAAAACAAGGATAATTTGACTCCTTCCTTCCTTCCTTCCTTTCTAATTGGGACGCCTTTTCTTTCTCTTGTTTGATTGCTTTAGCTAGAACTCCCAGTACTGTGTTGAGTAACAGTAGTAAAAGTGGAAACCTTTGTTCCAGATCTTAGAGGAAAGGCTTTAAGTTTCCCCCTATTCAATATGATCCTCACTGTGAGTCTCCTTGTGTGGTTCTTACCATACATGGGGAGGTGAGTTCCTTCTATTCTAGTTTTTATCATGAATGGATGCTGAATTTTATCAAATGCTTTTCCAACATCAATTCAAATGATCACGTGACCTATATAGTTCTGTTGTTGTTATGCCTTTCTTCATCGGGTTTTGGTATTGGGGTGATACAGGACTCAGTGAAGTTGAGAGAATTCCCTCATTCTTGATTTTTGAAATAGTTTAAGTAGAATTGGTATTACTTTTCCTTTGAATTCTTTTTATTATTATTATTATTAGCTGTGTACAGGAATGCATTTATGGGGTACAATGTGCTGTTTTTATATACAATTTGGAATATAACAAACTGGTTAATTCTTGATTGAATTCAGTCATAAAGCTGTTGGATCTGTGCTTTTCCTTGATGAGAAACTTTTCATTACTGTTTTAATCTTGTCAGTTGTTATATTACCCATTGTTTTAGGTTTTGGATTTCTTTCTGGCTCAATTGCAGTGAGTTATATGTGTCTAGGAATTTAACCAGACTTTCTATATTTTCTAATTTATCGGTATATAGTTCCTCATAGAAGTCTCTAATGATATAATAATTTCCACAATTTCAGTTTCTCCTTTCTCAGCCTTGATTTTATTAATTCGAGTGTTTGCGCTTTTTTCCTTAGTTTAGTTAAGATAAGAAAAACTGTTACCTTTTTTAGCATCAAATTTTTTGTTTCTCAGTTTATCAATTCTCAAGCTCTAGAATTTCTGCCTGATTTTTTTTAATAATTTTATTAAATCATAATTGTGTACATTGGTGCAATCATAGGGCAGAATGTGCTTCATATACAATCAGAAATATTTTGATCATACTGTTACAGATAGCCTTCATGGCATTTTCTTGATCACTATATAA